>CADDXX010000648.1:0-78044 GCA_902810485.1 Alauda arvensis
TATTAATAGGGATCTTTGTGAACGAAATTGCAGTTCMAGCCCCCTGATCTCTGATTCTCATGACAGAGGTGTGTAGCAGAGGTGAGAAAACAGAAAACGAAAGAAGAGGAGCTGTCCAGGGTACTGCAGGGTATTGACTATTGCTTCCAGTTACTGCACGGAAAAACATCTTTACTGAAGTGTTCACAAAACTGCCACCATTTGTTACTTTTTCTTTTTCCCCTCAGAAATAGAAAAAAAACACCCACCTTACTGTTAAGTCAACTATAAAAATGATGTGCATTAAAAACTTAATTCAGGAGCATGTCAGCTTTCTATGAACAGCAAATACACCCTCAGATCACAGTAACTTTCAAAAATTGCTTAGTAAGATTAAATTTTTATGCAAAGGTTTTTGCCAAAGTTACAGACAATAAACTTTACCAGTCTAAATTAATCTATGAGTACAACACAAATGGTTTCTATGGTAGTGCTGTAATGTAAACAAAACAAAGAGGGAAAAAAAAAAAAAAACCAAAAAACGCAGATCCCAATCTTGCATTACTTGATTGCTTTTGAAATGAATTCTTGTCCTTATGTGACCTGAAATGTGTGGTTATAAAGCTATAGAAATCCAAACGATCATATTTGTTTGATATGAAATGAAAAAAAAATAGTTAAATTGAAAGTTTAACATCATGAAATTCAAAATCCCAAGCGGTATATAAACATTAAAAGAAACTTTGGACTGCTAATCCTAGGAAATGAGTTTTATGGATTGAATTCAACAAGGCTTCAGAAATGGTTCCATCTGCTGCCTAGCAGCTGGTGAAAGGATAAATTTAATTCATTAATTCATTTGGAAAAAAGGATCCAAATAGTAAAGACTTCATTGCTCATAATGCACATAGGTGAAAATCAAAACTGCAATTAGGTCCAGTTGATCATCTTTGATAGTGAGAAACATTTTCTTAGTAATTGTTATAAATATCTTGATCAGTCAGTTGACTGTATATTGACTATATGCAGTTAACCAGTATTTTTATGTCTTAAAAAAGTTGAGAATAGTTCTGAAAGCAGAACTTTTCTTCCAGAAGGAACATCCCTACTTCAGAAGTTACAGATGGTGTAGGTTTTAAAAGTCAGGTTGTTTCAATGAAACAATATCAGTGTCTTTCAATGAATATTTGCAACTTGTCCCTTAAGAATACAAAATAAGGGGCAACTGAAATTACATAATAGACTTATGCACAGCTAAGTCACCATAATAATTCAAACCCAGAAAATCAAATGCAGAGTTTATTACTTTACTTTTCTATTAGCGTCAGAAATTTTCTATTGGAGTCACAAGCTTAATCTTCTTTCTTGTCTTCAATCCATTTAAGTTTCATGTTAAGTGTTACAAACTGAGAGTATGAGTGAAAAATATAAGTTAACAGCTGAGAAATTCCAGGATTTGAAAGGCAAAATTACAAATTTTGGACAAATGCTTCAACAATAAATTGACGTTCAAGTTCTAGCTATAAAGTTTTCCCAATTACCACAATCTCTAGATGAAGAATTTTTTTTAAGTGGTTGCCTCCAATTTAATCTAAACACAAGCAATGAGTGCAAAGTTAGCTAAGGCTTTTGAACAGTAAGATGAGCAAGTGGAAAAATCTCTTGTTCATCCTCTACCAGGCACACAGGTGAACCTGTGCCTCATTATTGCTGAGGAATACACAGGACTGATGAACCTGTTATCCTGAAACCAGCTAAATATCTTCCAATGCCTATTTTCAATGTTTCTACTTGAGACGGTGATTTCATGAATGATATTTGGCTTTTCCCATTTCCTCTGTAGCCCATAGCTCACTGTGGTGGGTTTGTTGGATTTACTATAAAGGTTCTGTTCGCACCCTGTGGGTTGGGTTAAGAATTAGGATTTATGCATTTACTTCTACTGTTGCTTTGTTTATACAGCTTTGGTTTAGTTTTGATCCCTTTTTTTTTGCCTTTGAGGCTCTTCCACAGTGTCAGCTGCTGACTGATAGTAGGAGAACGGCCTCGTGGTGTGAATGAAAGGGACCTAGCGGTTGGTAAACAGAGATAAGGAATAAATAGAGCACAGGCAAAAGGAGATAGTTCTGTGGGAGCCCAGATTGCCGCCAGTCTGTTCAAGTGAGATGCAGTGCCTGTCCTTTTCCCAGATTAAATTAGTGTGCGAAATCTCCAGTGACCTCCTCCCCTTCTCCCCATACTCTTTAGCCAAGCTGAACAGCCTCTGCTGTAAAGTATTCATTTTATCCAGGGACAAGTTGGACAATAGAACTCTCCCTGTTACTTATGGACAGCTGTCGTGATTCATGGGGCTTTTCAGCATTTCATTTTTCATAAGAGTTAAAAGGGTTTTACCTTGTAACTGACGAGAGGTTAGAAATGCAAAGATGCCAGCCCTGAGGTTGCCTGTAGTAAGGAAGTTAATAAATAAATATCACACACATATACACACACACAGACACATCCCCTCCCCAATGTGTGAAAGGCTGTGTTTTTTGTTAGGGCTGCTCTTCTTATTTAAAGGGGTTTAATTGTGATAACATGATTACAGTGAAGCATGAACTGCATGGAGAAATTAACAAGCAGAGACACGGCGATATGCAGGGCCCCCAAGGTTCCCTAAATTAAAGGTGACCAATGCAAACCCAGCGAGTGCCCTTTTCCCTTCTTTGCCCTTGCTTTTACCTACAACTCCTATCAGTTTATTACCTGCAAATAACTCCCAGGAAAGAGTAAACACTCATGAGATACCTCTGTGGTCCCGTATTTTTTTTTTTTTTTTTGTGATTTACTGCAAATATATTCAGCATTTTGACTGATTAAATAGACCTTCGGCAACCTTGAGGGTCACTGTGTAGAGTATGTACATAGAAAATGCATCAGCCCATTGTACCCTGGCAGCTAATGAGATTGGTCGTTAAGTAAATGACACAAAGCCTACAAAAAAAGCTTAGCAGCTCACTAGAGTATCACAGAGTGTCCCTGCACACCACACAACGACACAAACAGTGGACTAACCTAGCCCACCCCTGCTTTATTCTACATCACTGCTTCCCTGATGTCAGCGTGAGAGGCAGAACAAAGGCTAAAAGGCACACGGTAAGTCAGTCTGACAATTATGCCCTAGGGAGAAAGTAGAGCAAATCTTAGCCTAACCATGGGGTTGAAAGTCCGTTTCTAGACAAGTAGGTCATAATGAAGGGATTTTTTTTTYCCCCCCTGTCACTTCATGAAGGGGAGAAAAAAATGCCTCTGGAATCAAGGTTGGGTTTGTTTCTTGTTTGTTTGTYTCCTTTCTGTTTGATTTGCCAGCTTACAAAAGTTTCTGGAATTCCGAAAGTAACGTGAAACAGTATGTTTTGTGAACTGGGATATTTCAATTATAGCCTAATGAATTAAATATTCCTTGTAGGAACTGTCACACAGTAATCATTGCCTCAGATGTACATTACATCTGATGAASTTTCCAGACAGAAAGTTTCCTTTTACTTCTCTGTAAAATTCTGCTGAAAATGTGTTATATATATGATTGCAATTTTCAATCTACTAGACAGCTACTTACACCCTTAATTCCCTGTTACAGTTTTTACAAGTATTCAGATATAAATGAACTCGATACTATAATTTTGGGATTTTTAAAAAATACTTTTTATATTATGTCTTTCTCTGTGTTGTCTTTTACACGAGCTGAAATTAAAGAGTTGAAGATTACTGTTTAACAGTTGCACAGTCATTATTTATTTTCTTTGCACAGCAGCAAAATACTCAGCTGATAGCTTATAATAGCTGGTTCCTGCCTGTGTAATCAATGATAAAATCTTTTCTAGTAGTGTTTCAGTGTGGTACCTCAGGACCCTTTATTTTGCTGAAAAATGGCAACAGGAAGTTGCCGGAAAGTCTTGTTTGCATTACTAAAATGTTTCTGTCTGCTTTGCACTTTGGAGGCTCAGGGGATGTTAGCTTCAAAACAACATGATATTATTGCAAGATGCCTGTGTGCCTTAAGTAATGCTTCTTCTCTCCTCCCTGCAAAACCACTGCAAATCATATGTTTTAAGAATGCTTTGTGGAATACAGACAGTTAAAGAAGTGGGGTTTAGATATCAGTCTGCATTGCAAGTGATCTGTTTTTGGGTTTTTTGGGGTTTAGTTTTGTGGGTTTTTTGGTATTTTTAAATTTGTTTTGCTTTGCTTTGTTTTGCTACCTATTTAATTTAGGAAAAATCCCCAGTCAATATATGTGTATTTAGACATATCAGGATAACCTGTTCACTAATTAAAACTCTTCATAGGTCACAGAAGTCAGTTGTGATACATCCCTTACACAGGAACATGGGCAATATTATTATCTCCACAGTTTACAGACACTGAGATAAAATGTGACATTCTAACACATACATTTGATGATTCCTTCCAAAAGAGTATATGCATATATACAAATCCATGTGTGCATAATCATAAAAAAAGTTCACACATGCAAAACACTGTATTCATCTATACAGCATCCCAGTTACCTGACATTCAGTATGTATTAGCTATAGTTGCAGTTATATCTGCTTCTGCGTTTTCCAGTAATTCCAGTTTAGGACATATAATGAGAAAGTAACCAAGCTTAAATAAAATTGTGTATTTTTATTTATTTTCCATTTTTTAAAAAGTTGTGTGCATCTCAGCAATGTTTTACCTTAGCAAATATGAGATTTTCAAGCATCAGAAAACAAGCTTTCTTTCTAAGTCCTATTATTCATGCCTTGATTAGTTGAGATTTATAAAGCTTCAGTCTTGCAACACAGTTTGCTTTAAAATATGCTAACTGATATTAGGTTTTCAGTTTATTTTAACAGAAAATATTCCAAGATATTTTATGTTCAAGTGTATCCCCACAGCTTTTAAGAATTACCAAATTCTATTACATAGTCATGTATCCTTTTTACGTACCTACACCAACAAGAGTAAAGGGTATTTAATATTTTAGCATTCACCTCATCAATAAGTTCAACTATTAAAAGCAAAGAATGGTTTCATAAGGGTAATGCACATGCAGCAGTGTTACAGAAATCATACTGCTGTAATCTGACAACTACATTCTGTAATCTGACAGGTTGAACCTCAGTAAGTTTTAGTAGTTTTTCACAGCTTCATTTTTTCCCCTCTTGTTTGTCATTTCTTTACTACACCTAAGAGAAAAGACAAAGAAAGCATGATTTTTGATTATTAATGTCATTCATCTGATCTCCCTGATAAACTATAAAACACTCCAGATTTTTGGAAACCACTCTTCACTCGACTTTTTGGACTTTACAATCTAATATGAGGCCTCTACCTTTATCTTAGTGCACAGTTCCAGGGCACAAGAGTTTGAGCTGTGCATGTGGATCTGAAAAACTTTATGGCATTATGCAGTTGATTTGAATAATTCTAATTAAGGTTTTTTTTGCATGATTATATCTTTTCAAGCTAGTAATCCCAAAAAACCTGATATTCCTGACAAGCATCTCCAAAGTCACTGACGATCCTCATAAAGGCCTGATGCTTTCACTCCAAAATAAAATATAGCAGATGACATGCAGAATAACCTTTATAATCTACTATGTCCACAAATATATAGAGAATGTAGACCAAAGTCTTTTACTGAAGTGATTGATTTTGAAAGTGTACATCTATACCTGGGATCGGGGCACTTTATAGTTATTGTGCGCATGGTTGTGGATTATTAAAAACTACATAAGCAAAATCGGTGTTTCTGGATTTTAATTATCTTGAAGTACTTAAGATTACAGATGCTGTTTAATTAATAATAAAAATGGTTTTCTCCCTCCTARCTTTTTTAGTATTCACATCAAATTTCTTTGGAGGACAATTGTTCTCTTTTATGTTTATGGAAGACTTTCAATAGCAACTCTTGCCTTTCTCAGTAACAGATTTCTGATTCAAGAAAAGGTGATAACCTAACAGCAGTAGTTACTTTAAAATGAAAAACTTTTTACTTTCTTGGGTAGGTGAACACTGACAAAAACATTTATACACATGAATGATTTCACTGAGGTGAGGTCGATGGCTCACTTTAATACAGTAATGCAGGTTTGTAAGCGTTTTGAAGACGAGGGTCTTTTATTGATTTGCTTAARAGATTCAAATAACATYTGCTAGCACATATTTSAGGTTTGGATTCATATGTGAACTTTTCCCTTCACTAGGGAACTTTAGTGAAAAAGAGCTGGGTTTTCATTTAAAGGCATGTATCTCTACTCTGTTGGGCAGTAGGTTTWAAAAAATGCCTTAGAACTTTTTGAAAACATGGGTTTGGATGAGGACCAGAGATCCCAATTTCTTTGAAACAGTGGTTTTCTTTTTCAATGGGTAACATCACTAGGTCAGCTCCCTAAATCTCCAGAGAAATTTTGACACTTTCGCTGCCCCTCTTGCCCCCAAGCTGAAGAACATGTACAGCATCTGGATTGGCACAGCAAAGTAGTAATGGCTCCAAAGGCACCGTTATGGACTATCAGGTCAATAATCCTTATGTTAAGAAGGATTTACATGATACAGAGTAATGGCTCTGTCATTTCTAAAGTAAAAATCCACTTTTTCAATCAGCATAAAAATATTGTTTTGCGCTTGTACCTTGAGGTACAAGGGGAGCTAAAAAGGCAGACATATATAAATTCCTGAAACAAAAGTTCTTATTTAAATGTTTGAATAAAATAAATGTTAAAATACTGTAGGTAGACAGTTRCAGTGTGCCAAATAGGGATTTTTTTTGAAAATGTTGTTCTTCAATTTTTTCTTCCTTACTGTATTAGAAGAATTACAGAATGTGTATATCATGTCTTCAAAGAACGTTTTTATGAGGCAGTTCAGAAATAAATTTGGCTTAAGTTTTTGATTTTTTTCTTTTTGTTTTGTTTAATTGTTCTCCTGTGTGATTTTCTTCTCCTTCAGGCAGAGGTTTTACACAATCTAACACACATGATCATGTTACAAAATTAAGTTTGGAAGATCAGCGGTCATAGAAAAGCATAGTTGTGAATTTTTTTCCTATTAATATATTTTCCTTTCCCTAAATGAAAATATTCTTTTCTCTGGTCGAAAAAAAGAAACAAAACAAACCACACACAGATTCAAGACAACTTTCTTAAATATCCCACATTTGGGGAAAAAGTATTTTCTTCACGAATAATGTGGTTAACTCAGACACCATTAGAGGCATGGAAAGTCACCAAATCCTAAATCCTAAACAGAAAGAACGAGCATTGCAACAAAAATGAAGAGACTCAGTACACATGACATTTTCATTGTATCTCAAACATTTTATAAGATTAAAGACTATTTTGAAGTATGTGTCTGATGGGAATCATCCTATATATAAGCATTCAACATTTAGTGAACAGAGTGCAACTGAACACATAAATCACACTAAGTAGCATTGACACTTGGTCAAAAGAAACATATATTTATGGCTGAAGTGTATGTCCAAGCTAATCTATAGAGAACCTTGCCATTATTTTTGTGATAAACAGTACTGTCTACAAAAAGGGTTAAAGAAAATGCATTCTGTTGCATCTGCTTACTAAATCCCTTACTTTAGTAGAAATTCAAATTTTGTAAAGATTATTCGTTTTATTGATGCATATAATTATAATCACAAGCCATCTGCTGATTTGGCAGGCATGGTTAAAATTCTCTAACTCTCATAACCTTTCAAGTACAGTGCCCTTGGGACTCTATTTCACTTTTATATTTTGGAAAACATGTAGGGACAAACAAGAGAGGTCATCTGCCGAAAGTCAGACCTGTAAAACATTAAAAGAATAAAGATCATGTTGACTGCTCTTGTTTTAATAGGGGAAAAAAAAGTATTTTCCATTTTATTTCTCACTTCAGGAAGGATTATACTGGTTTTCATCACACACTTTGGGAATTTGAATTTTTTTCCTAGGGATTAAAGCTCTCTCCCCTAGCACCTCTGGGATCTGGGTTCCAAGTTTAAACTAAAAGAACAAATATTGTTCATTTTGGTTGCCACAGGTGAATTAAACGTGTTTAACCTTGGCCTTAATTTTTCTTTTTACACAATTCTCATTGCATTTTCATGTGAAATGTTTTAACAAACATTATTCCATCTTTTTTTTTAAATTTGTTTACTGAGTTTCACAGAGAGGCACCTATCATATATTTAGCTTTTTCCTGTGAAGCTCAAAAGAGCATTTTGATTTAGAGGGCTACATCCAATAAGGCATAAAATGAATGGCTAACATTCATTGCCATAGCTCTTTAGAAACAAATGACTTTATTTRTATTAGCATACCATTGACTGGTGGTTAGCCACAGTYGCAAATGTTTGGGTTTTTGGTTTGTGAGAAGTTTTTTTGTGTCCATCACCATGTGTAGCCAAACTATTTTCTGCTTGACAGCTCTTTCTTTTTAAAAAAATCTTTTTAGTTGGCATTGTGGTTATTGTGGTGTTATTCTGCTGCTTCTAGCAGAAAACAACTACAAGGGGTAAAAAACCCCAACCTCYAAGGTGGCCTCTCTGTCAAAAATAAAAAAAAAAAAATATCCCATTTCAACTAGTTGTAGCATATTGGCAGTGCTGTGATTTAGGAGAAAGATTGTATTTGAGCGAAAATACAGGAAGGTGGAAAAACCATGTGCAGAATGGGATAGTCCAGTGACTTCCTGGTATTAGCAGAAGGCAAAAGCAGTAACCCTTCAACAGAGTTGTCTTGGCTCATTCAGTATTGACGTGTAACTCACAGGGACAAAAGATGCAACTCTCACTTCTGTTTAATTAGTGTATCTGACGGCCTGTATGCAACATGCATGCTGCTTTACTCCTTTTGGAGGTCTGATTCTCACCCCACACCCTCATTATGAGAAGCAGGAGGGAAATGCACATGTTTAAAAGTGTCTTCACAGCTGAAACTAGGGAAACAGGCCGAGAGTAGCTCTGGTTTATTTCACAACCAATTAAGTATGACATCTGTTGAAACTCAGGAAATAAGTCTCCCTTCCCCCTGCTCATATACTTAAGCTGCCAGTCTTTTGTTTAGACATGATGAATTTCATCAACAAGAGTTTTTTCTTTGGGGTAAATACATGAAATAATAATAATAATAATAAGGATAATAATAATGATAATAATAATAATAATGTAAAAATCTTTCTTCACTTTGTTTTTTACATTGCATTCACTTAGTGTATATGACTCAGATCTGTTTGACACTCTACAAATCAAGCAAAGAATTGCATTAATAATTCTTTTCTAAACACTCACCTTACATGCTAAAAAAAGGGCATGYTTGTGGCCAGCAAATGCAGGCATGATGACATTTTAATTTTTGAAAATCTGGCTCTTATTAGCTCCCAAAGGCCATCAAAAGTCGCAAGAAGGAATTTGGGCTTTAATTTATTTACTTACATGGTTGAAAACTTGGCTCAGAACAGAAGACACCAAATAAAACAGGGCAGGTGGAATTATGTATGGTTAAAAACCAAAGCAATGCAAAATAATGTCACCAGTGACATCAAGTTTCTCCGGTGTGCAAAAGTTCATAGTAAACCAAGCAAGAAACAAAGATAAAGTCTATTAACAACTTTTATTCATATCAGTCATTAATCCATGGGATTAATTTACTTTTATTCCTTCCTAAATTTTGTCCAATGGAAATAGTATAAGGATGGTATTTCAGTCCATACCAACTCTTAGAGCTCATTTTCCCTCTGTTCTGCTTCGAGCTTGATTGTCTTCTTTCTGCTATATCTAGATAAGAAATATTTACCAGATCATGCTGACCTTTGYCTCTTGGCACTGAGTTCTCCTGTGTCTCTGAAACCACACTACTCATGTCAAAGCTATAGCTAACTCTCCTTTTCTGTAAGCTACACCATCTACTAGTGCTCCCTTTAATTTGTTCATCAGCTTCRTGTTGTTTGCCAGTTCTTTCCTACAAGGACTGGCAGTGCCTTCATTCCTGGAGGATGCTTTCCTACTCTATTTCTCTTGCTTTCCCAGCCCTATTCCCCAACACAGCTCACATGGCATGTATGTTATTTAAACTTTARGATGTTCACTGATTACCATAGGTTCCTTGGTTAGGAATCACCATTTGGTGAAATGTCAGAGTGCTCAGTGGAAGTGGCTAGACCTGAGCCAGTCATCCAGATTCCCTTTAGAGTCAGTGGAGAGAGACATTTCTTGTGTGCAATTCATCTCACCCTGAAGCAGGGTATGAAATGAGTAAGATGTATCACACATCWACACAGCCTCAGAGATGCCTGCAGGTTGCCTACAGGCTACTCAGAGACCACGGGTATCCAGCAGTCGCTGCCTCAGAAATACGTTTGCATTTTGGCATGTGAAGTTATGAAGATGAATCCTGTCTTTCCCRTCCAGCCTACAAACTGGACATGATTTCTTCTTAAATTGACTCAGAAACATTTCTCATATATTCATACRAGACAGGGATATGAATAATATGATATAGCTTAGATCAAAAGTCTCCTCTTGTTCTTCTCCTCACATGATATTGATGGAAATCTTTCTCTGCTTAGCTATTAATGGAGAGCAGAATAACAGAAGTGAATACTGCTGTGCAGCTCAGAGGACTAAATTTTGCTCCTGAAATGTAATTTTTGCAAAAGTCAAGGTGTCAGTTCCATGTTTTCTTCATAGAAACCATTCATTATATTTTCTTTTACAAAATGCTTCTTTTCTCAAAACTACTTCTTAAAAAAATAAAGAGAAACAAACTGTAAAGATTTCACRATATCCATTAATTTAACATCACCTGGAATCTGCAGGATTTTTTGAACACTGCAGATAGAAGCATTTCCAGACATTTTCTTTTTGCTGTTGGTCACCACTAAAAGTCCGGAGACACTTTTAGGGGTGGTTCCTTCTGTCTCCTCAGGCTTTTAAGAGACTGTTCCTCAAGCTTCAAAGTAATAGAAAGATTGATTTGATTATGGTTTTGCACTGTTTCAGTGCGTGATTATAGTGATTCAATATTCCCTATACTTTCATTAAAAAAAAAGCTTTCAGATTAAAATTTCAGATGCTGTGCATACTTTGCACCAATTTCAACTATTTTCTTTCATTTTTCAAGAGATTTGATGGCACAAAGTTTGATTTTTACAGACTTATTTATCATCCCATGATTTTAGCACATAGGCATGTGATTTTTTAAACAAATAATCTTTTAAATTTCTTGGGACAGTTTCTCAAAGTTCCTTCAGATCAAGGAGAAGTTCTTGAATTCTCCAAGTGGGCAGTTCAAGATTCCTTCAGGGTTCAAAGTTGTATACAACTCCACAGATCTGCATTAACCCTTATGTTGTGGATGATCCCTATGGGACAGTATTTGGCTGTGCRGTTCCCTAATCCATGCGACAGAAGGCAAAGGTGGGCCTTGGAAGCAGGGAGCAATACCTGGGTCTCTGATGCTGCTTTGYCTTTTCAGACTCTTTCCCTGAGGGTGGGATAGACACAGGAGTAAGTTCTGCTGTAAGATAATGCTCAGCTTGATCTTATTTTGAAATAAAGAGTTTTACAAAGGGTGATGACTGCATCTCTAGTAGCACCTCCRCAGACTCAAAGTCAGYGAAAATCATGCACAAGATTTGGGCAYGCAAAGTTTATTATGGTATAAATTTGCACCAGTTCAATGATCACAAACCTTTAGAATATTATAACATTTCTCCTGAAAAGCTTAAACATCATATTCTCATACTTTTCTTCCCCAAAATCAACACTTTAATGCCTATTGTTAAAGAGTGTCTTCTTACATATCCCTAAGTCATTTTGAATCGCATGAGAGAATAAACAGCTTTGGCCCTGAATGCTTTGAGCCCAGTGTTAGTTAGAGCAACAACATTAGGAATACCAGTTGTTTTTGTTGTTATTAAGGTGACTTACATGCTACTATATTGTGRTCATGGGGAATAGTACTGTAATATTGAAGAGGTGTAAGCTGCTTTCAATCAATGATTGCCAGCCTACATGCTGAACAGCAAGTTCAGCATTGCAGACACCCTCCAGGTCACAAGGCTTACTTCCCTGTTTATTTTGRGATTGGTGTCTATTTGTTRGTTGTATGGTGATCCCTGTCTTTTACATTTACATGATACTTTAGGAATAAAGAAATCAAGTTTATAAGAGGAAACAGTAGGGACGATATCATGCTTTTTGGCACCAATTCTTTTTTCCTTCTTTCTGAATTTCCAWCAAAAATCCCCACAAGAGGAATATCATCAACTCAATAGACTCTTTAGAGAAGCTGCCTTCTAGCATTCCAGTTCCTTCAGTGTACARCATGAAGTCTATTCCTAGTAGAGAGATATTTAGCCTGGGGACTGACAGAATTTAAGTTAGCAGACCAGATCTCAGAAAGGTGAAACTCATTCCAAAGGTGAAGTTTTTCTATTCACCAAGTGGAGAGGACTTTTTCCCTATTTCCTGCCTATGGATGAAGGAGGAATAATGTTCTTGACAACTCAGGAAACATAAGACAAGCCAGTAACATGAGAAGATTTTGRCTATATGGACAATAGTCATGCTATCTCYGGGCATTAATTCTTTMTTTATTTATTTATTTTCYATGAAGAGTGAGTGAGATACAGTGTGTTGGAAGAAGGAATTATCTGGTCGGGGGAAGAATCTGAGACAAAATGAGCCTTACMCACCAGTTTTCCCTGGCCTGACCTGAGTGATCAGGGCTTCTGTGAATCATTAAGCCCAATTAATGCACCTTCAGGAAATTCACTTTCMCTTAATCCAAAATCAAGCAAGAGAATTGCTTTTAATGGGGCAATAAATAAATATCTGCCTTTTAAAAGAGCATAACCACACAGCTCACATTTTCTCTCTGCTGAGAGTGTCCAAGCTGTCAATACAACTAGCACAACCTAGGGTTCCTGTCAGAAGAGGTGGCTTGTTGCAGTAATGCTCTAAGGAAAGTGCACTACTCATTTCCTAGATGACCATTGAAGTAATCCCTTGGAATGCCATAGTGCTTTTGCTTTGCTGCTCTCAAAAGGAAATTTATCATATCAGCTGTCAGTCCTGCAAGGTTTACCTGGAGCTGGAAGCTTAAGTTTCTTCTTCCATCATCATATTAAGATGTCTATATTCCTGCCATAAATTTGTCAATTTTSATTCTCATGTGATAGCTAGCAAGGAATTCAGCCTCAAATACTAACTTCATGAATAGGCCTSTTGCAGATAAAACTGCAGGTAGCTGAGCTCATTCTCACATGACATGTACTACTCACATAGCATGTTATGTGTATCTAGTCCCTTTGGTGTCTYGTGAAATCTGCTTTCTCTGCTAACATTTGCAGATCTTACACAGAGGAGACTTCCTCAGATCAGAGCAACCTCCATACAGATATTTTCAGCATAAAATCATGTTATAAAGACAGCACCAGTTTAGAGTCCTCCCATCAGTTGAATGAAAAACATTTTCTGAATGTTGACACAAACAGGGCCTGAATTTTGGAAGAGCTGTCACTATGCCTGACTTTAGCCATWGTCTTTGTGGCCTTCCACAAGAAAACTGCAATAACCAGTATTGAGTATTGCTCTTGATCTTATATGGCTAGAAAAATTACATCCTGTTCAACCTAGCTAGAAAATGACATGTTCTATTTACTTGCTATTGAATTACCTGTTGGATTTACGTAAAAACRTGAACAGTTTACTGAAAGTCTTAAATCATTGTCTCATTAAAGTTTGCCATATAAAAGAATAYAAACTCTTTCCCTAACTGCATTAATTCTTGTTCTATTATCACTTATACTATTAAACCAATATTTTATAAAGAAATTTTCTAGTTCCTAGATCAGCAAGSTATAAATAAACATCCTCACTCAACAATCAGGCAAGAAAAGCTAGATGGCTACAGGTATCTAATCTTCCTTATATAAACTATTACACACTATTACAAAAAAACCCCTCTCATTAGTTTTTATGTCCCTAGCTTCCTACTCCTGTTGATGCATTTAGTAACCTGGAGAACATGGTGTTTGCTCARAAAATAATGTTGTTTCCATGAAAAAAAAAACATGGGAATGGAAGGAGTTTTAAGTATTTCTTTTTTTTCTTTAACTGCTTTGCAAATTCTTTGCACGACAAACCTCGCCAATATGTAAACAGGGCTCTAGCTACTGTGTTTGTCCACAGCTAGAGCTACAGATGAACACAGTGTAGTTGTGTGATGACAGGAACAGCTGACTCATTAGTAGAGAGCAGTGAAAGGTAATTAACCCTGGGAAAAGTACAGCTGCCATGCGAGCTGTTCCTTTCTGTAGGATCTGATTAGAAATTAGTGTTAAACCACTGATTCTTTAAAAAAATGTCATTGATAATTCACTTTCTCTCTCAGGTGTAGCTTCTGAAAGGGGCCTAGGATAGAACTAATGTACAAAAGGTCTTCTATCTAAAAAGGCCTTTTCTGAAAGAAGTACCCACCTGTTTGGCTGCTTCTGGACTTTTCTTAACCATGAATATTGTCCCAGCTTTCAATGTTTTGAGGACAGCCTCCAAGTACATGGGCAGCGCAGAGAATGCACTGTCAAAATGATTTAAGGTTGTGGTTGCCATAATGGACTCTCTAGTGAGGCTGATTATTTAAAAGTCACAGCTACTACTCCTTGTATCAGGACGTAGTTCTGATGCAAAATGATCAGGCCTCTTCAAAAGAAAGCAAAAATCTGTCTCCTGAATGGGTAAGCACAGCATATGGAAATAAAAAGAGAAAAAAAGGGATTATGCCCTGAGCACAAAAAGCACCCCTCAGCCCATTCCTTTTCCTGCATACACTTTGGTGTTTGAGGTACCAACATAAGACACAGAGCCCATGATTTAATCAGAGCCCAAACAGCCAGCCACACTATTACATAAATATGCAGACACCTGATAAGGGCCTACTTATCAAGAATGAAATAACTATCACCTAAAATAACAAAATTTCATTTAGTATGCCTTTGGAATTTCTAAACTGCTGTTTATTATTTACAGCTGTCACATGCAAAATASTTTTGATCACCTTACTTTGTCAGGCTCTCCAACTGGGACTGTGTATTTGTATACCTGTGTGATTAACACTGAGTGCATGTGAGTGCTTTCACATGCAGATATTGTGTTATTGAAGTCCACCAGAGTGTCCTGGTTGTTTTCAACKCAGCCAGGCTTACACTGGGCAATCTGAAGAGTAACTGAGCTTTAAGTGACAAACTTGTAAGACATCTCTCCACAGGATKATTTTTTCCATCTTGCTGTAGTCCAGTTTGCTACAATAGAATCATTACTATTATTTTTCCAATATAAAATTGTACCACAAAGATAAATTCCTGCAGCATTGTTTTTAACTCAGTATTGTTTAGTGGTACCACAGGTCAGTTTCCTACCACACATCTAAGATGTTCAAATTGAAAGAAACTTTCCTCTTTCAATTTCTTTTAAATTAAATACAGTGTTTGTTGTGTGTGACATTTGAACTTAATGTTACTACAAACATATGAATAAATTTATATACACAGAAATATATCTATATTTATATACACACTCATATATATTCATATACACTCATAAATATATATATAACTTATTGACATTTTCAGCAATGAGAGCAAAGATATTCAAAGGAAAATAGTTAAAGATATTTTCTCAGAGAATGTTTCTCTATATAGGAAAATAAACAGATTTTTAAGATAAGGGTCTGAAGTGTAAAGATTACAGTTATATCCAGATTGCCTAAGATATTAGRAGAGAAGAGAATGGAAATGTGTTTTAAATTATTTTGCTGTTAACCATATGTTTTTTTAGTACCCATCCTTCTCAGTATTGTCCTTCTTTATTTCTTCACAATTTTTTTTTGTTTTTGTTTTGGTTTTGTGTTTTTTTTTTTTTTTTTTTTTTTTTTTTTTTTTTTTTTTTTTTTTTTTGTTTTTTTTTTTTTTTTTTTTTTTTTTTTTTTTTTTTTTTTTTTTTAAAGCCTGCATTGAAAGAGGAAACATTTAAAGTTGAGTTTCAGAGGAAATGAAATGAGCAGGCTACTAAGCTGATGAGTGCATGATAATACAAATAATATTTGCTACATTAAAGTATGTTTAGAAATGCACAAAAGCACTTTACAGCACTCTACGTTGTTATCCTCATTTAGCTGAAAGGTGAAAAGACTTGCTGAGGGGCACAGAACAGATCAGTGGCAGAGGCAGGAAGAGAATTCCAGAATCCCTTTTGCCCAGTTATTTGCTCAGTCATGGTRCCTTCTATTTATAACAGAAGACAGGTGTCATTTTAGGAAATCTTTGTCTCACTTTTGAATCATAAAAGGCTCTGAAAACTTAATTTGAGCCACCATTCCTGGTGATGCTGACCTCTTATWATAAGTTTGAATAAACTGAATATGCTTTTCCTTGCTCCATTTACCTGATGAAAATATATGAGGAGCAAAACCTCTGGCATAAGTCTGTCCCAAGGAATATTTGACATGCACATTTTTTTTATCTGACAAGTATTAGTCAATTTTTTGGGTATTCTTTACTGCTTTGATTTGCAAGGTGTTATTTTTATTCTTGGAGGTTTTTTTTTCCTCCTGCGCTCTACAATATGTTCCTAAGATCTTCAGGGCAGTGCAGCAGTATAAGAAAGCCYCCATTATCTTTAGCAGTTAGGGTCATTACAAGTCTTTTAAATGGTGGCAGACTGTACTTCACATGGCACTCTTGAAGTTAATGAACATATGTGATTTGCATGTTGAGGGAAGGCACACTTCTTCCCTTTGTGTGACTTTCACTTTCCTGGGACATGCCTGTCATGCTTAATGAAGAGAACTTGTTCAGAAAGGGTGAAATGAATGCATAGGATAGCAGAATGGTAGTTATATTTCTTTTAGTAAAAGTAGTTTTTAAGTTTATTGCTCCTTTTGACTCCATGTCAGAAAATGTCCAGTCAGYTATTTAACCATGGAATTTGTCCAGCAAAAGAATTAAGATGTCTTAATTCTGACTATTAAGTGATTCCTAAAAAAATATGACTAGAACAGTCAGAAATCACAGGGGAGGAGTGGAGAAACCTAGATGGAGCCTGTAAGTGTTTGAGAAGTGACCACTTTTACTGAACCTAACCAGCTTCRGAAGTTCTGCAGAGATTCAGTTGCAACCAGAACAACACCCCACAAAATTGCCCCTGAAACCCATCAATTCCTAACTAACTTGCTGGAAATCAAGCACGGCAGAAAGACTGGAACAGTGGCGGCCAAACAGCAGGTGTGCAGTGCACACCAGAACCAGACCAGGACCTTCCTGCTCCCGAAGCAGGCGGTAAGGGAGCCACCAAACCCACACGATTTCACTGCTCTTGGTTGTGCTGATCTGTGTGCTCAGGCATCTCCTGCTGGCCTCAATCCTGCAGCTCCTGGGCAGCCCTTCAGCGAGCAGAGCGTGGCCACCTCCTGCTGAAGGCGGCAGTGGTCCCCGCACTCAGCGCCTCACAGCACCGATGGCTCCACGCAGGGAAAGTCATCCCGGCTGGAAAAGAGTAAACATGTTTCAAAAGAAAACAAACCCCGTGTTCCAGAGTCAATGACGCATGCTCTTTGAACTTTCTTTTAAAATTGCTCTGAAATCATAAGGTTGTTACGGTGTGGCTTTACTCAAAATAATGCGTATCATTGTAGCACAAGCCTTGAAGTTAAGTGGCTACTATAATGAAACATAGTTGCCATAGTTACTGCYGGCGAACAGAGAATAACTTTTAGTTCTTTTGAAGCTGTAAATTAGTTTAAAAAGAGGAAAAGGAATAAACAAGCATGCAAAAGTTTATTATTCAGTGTTTCATGCCTGATCAACTCTTAAAAAGAAAAACTCTCCCTAGACTAGGGCATTAACTTTTTCTAGCTGAAATCTATAATTGCCCATCAACAAACACAAAATTACTTTTCAATTCTCTGCTATGTCTGTTTTCATGTTTCCCCCCATTTTTTTTCCCCTGAAGAAACAGTTTTTCAAAGTTCTGCTTGCAGAATTTTATTAATACCTGTCATTTTACAGCATCTAAATTGCTATAAAAATAATGTTCTAAAGGCAATAATTTATTGCTTAACACAACTCATGAAATCTATGGTCTAGCTCTATTATTCATTATAAACACTGTCTTAAAGCTGATGAGAGGGAAATGAGAATTTATCATAGTGAAGATGTCTTCTAGGACCAGCTTCATTGTTTTTCAGTTTAGCATCGAGATGTGCTCTATCCCTGAAGTGTTAATGGAGGTCACCGCTGTTGTCTCCTTTACTGTGTCAAAGCRAAAGAGTTCCTACATAGTTGACTATTGAGAAACAAAATGATGTTCTTTCCAGTATATCACCTTCAGCTTATGAGCCTCTAGAGCAGTCGTGATTAACAGGACTTTTACAAAGTTTCTGTGTAGTTACAAGGACAGCTTCAATCTTCTGTCATTTTTTTGCATTAGCTATGATTATGCTTTTACCACCAAAATGCATTTATTCTAAAGGTAACAATACTGACTCAGAGAATAGCTTATGTTTCATCTATATTTATCAGCACTCACTGTACATTTGTGTCTTCATTACCAGGAAATATTAAGGGACATTGTGCCATCTATTCCTGTTTACAGTTTATTATGCAGAGATAGGAAACACTTAGCATGTAAAATGAATGTAGAAATTATTCCTGGATAGAAACACGGACATTTCCCACTCGTTGGCTCTTTCTCCTCCATCACCGGATCAGAGTGTAATTGTCAGTAATCAGGCCTGCTTGCTGCTGATAAAACCACTCTGAATGCTAGCAGCCTTCTTTGTGTGATGACTCAATTATTCCAGAAGTGCCTCATCAAATCTGCCCCATCAGCTGGGCTAATAAATAAGGAGAAGAAACTGGCCCCCCAAAGCAAATTATAAATCCATTTGCATTAACCATTTCACTGGTCCATGATCTAGGCAGAAATAAGCATGGCAGATTGCGTTAAGCTTATTTGAATATGTTTATAATGTTTACAGCTTGCAACCTTTTTTTTTTTTTTTTTTTCACAAGGTGTTGGAATTATCGGTCATGAATAGCATCTAAATGCAGTTATGTTAATTACAGCAAAGCCTCTGGCATCTTTGAGGGATAGTTTGTTGCTTAAATCAGGTGAAAGTTAAACTCCTCTGCTAGGTGAAATATGATCTTGGCTTTGGAGTTACTGCCCTGTTTGAAAGAGAGGATGAGTGAAAGTGAAGTTTTTTACAGGTAATAGAAGGGCAACTGCCTGTGTTACCAGCCTGTCTCACACTGCTAACATGACCTTCTGTTCATCTCATGGTAGAACAAAATAAGATAAAGTTTAGCATTAGAGATGAGAAAGAAAATGTGATAAYTGAAACAGCAATAATTCTGCGTACTTTATACTGAGTGAAACAAATGCAAAGATGAGTACTCTGCCCCAAGGAAACTCCTTTCTGAARCTCAAATTATACCCCCAAAAAAAGATGTTTCCAAGTGGAGTCCTGCTGATTTCTTGCAGAGAGGGTGTAGGCCAAATGAAATTCAGTTACTCATGAGCTGAATATTTTACATGTACTTCAGGATCTCCCTGAGGCTTGTGCAGAACTTAAAGTGTAAAGTCACAGACTTCAGACTGTGCAGGATAAAGATCTGACTGAAGTACAGAGTTGTCTTTATTTATTTGTAATGGTATTTTTCATTCACATATTATTTTCTCAAATACTAAATTTGCTGCATTATTTTGTCCTGAGAAAGAGAAATTGCTGTCACTGTAGAAAGACAAGAAATGTTCAGGGATCATAATGGTGAGCACTTTGGATTTTGTTTCCTTAGATATTACTTTTATTCTGAGTTAACAAATCACAAACTGAAGATATTCCCACATTTGCAGTATATTAACCAGTGACGTGATAAATGAGAGAAAATCAAAATAATCTGTTGGAAATGGAACATATTATGTTTTAAAAAGCTTTTGGGATATTTCTCAAATATAGTACAGCTTTGAGTATTGAAATTCTGGTAGAAACCAACTTCAGACTTCTGCTGAGATAATTTTGTGGTTGTACAATATGTCTKTTCTCATTTTAAAATCACCAGGAGCTCAGATAATCTGACCTGAATGAGTGGACTTTCACCCACAGACGATGGGTCAACGAAAATAATTGTTTGAAGGGATTTGTCACACACATCTGATGTAGAGGATAAGGACCTAAACTATCATTCACATCAGTATCCTGGTATGACTCATGGATCTCAGTAGGATGGCACTTCAGAGTCAGTACAAAATCATGTTGCACTGGAAATGGCTATAAACCAAGGAATGAATTGCAAAGGCTCCAGGTGACTTCCCTGAGCAATTGCACTGACAAATCAARCAACTCATATATTCCATCTTTGTGGGTTTATAAAGTTTATTATTCCAGTTGAACTGAGGTGATGGTTGAARAGGGTGAAAGTTTTCTTTGTAGGCAGGCAGGCAGGCTTCACTTTCTAGAAGAAAAAATACTGTTCAGACACAYAGGCAGTTGAAATGTAAGTAAGCATAGTTTACTGTCTGTAAGTTGTTTTGAATTCTTTATTTAAAAAAGAGAAATTAGTTATTGCAAGCTATGAATAGATTGGGTCAAACAAAGATACATGTAGACCTGAGGGGAGTGACCCCACCAAAGAAMCTTGATTGACAAATCAGTAAGCCACCTCTGCCTAATTTCCATCAACAATGACGTTATCATCAAAGCCACCAACAACCCAGTTAGATGTTCTTTGTGAGCTCTTGAGACTGAAATCTTATTTTCTTCAGTTAGAATCGCAGATTTCTACACTTCTTGCAGTACCTCAAAATTTGGCCCATGATCAATTTTATATCTCATAAAACTTCTTAAATAAATTCAGTATAAAGCCTTGATATTCCAGTGAAATCATCACCAAGCCTTTTTTGCTACCTGAACTATCAGATCCCAACACTTATATTTGAAATATGACTTACTTCTTGGAGTGCAGACAGGGCTGACACATAGTTTATGTTACATTGAGGGTATGTCACATCCCATGACACAGCATAATCCTGCAGACCCTGTTTACAGCATGACAGATGCATGGCATTGTATTAGACGTTATATGAAACACCATATCTTCAAATGTGGGTACTCACCCACGAATCAGCTGAATGGCAGCCAGCACCCTGTTGTGTGAAAGAAATCAAATCCAGGACATTTCAACTTCACTAACCAGCAACTCCTGTTGTGTTTAAACACAACAGAGGGGTACATGGTGTTTTTGTGTTTTGACACTGTTGCATGTAGTTTTTCAATACAATTTCAAAACCTGCCCCCCAGAACCATCCCAGTCCAAACTCCTTTTCTTATAAGGAGGATTTCCAGTGTACTAGCTTATTACATAAAGCTAAACGTGGAAAGTTTTGTATATTTTTGTCCTTGTCCTTTGTGCACTTTTCCAAGTGGATCTCAGCTGTGCTGTCTTAACTCTTGGTCCCTGAGGATGAGAGAGACAGCAGATGGGGTTAGGGCAGAGGGCTGATGCTTCTGACAGCAAACGGCCTGGCTGTTGAGTGGAAGCTGTGAGCGTCAGGAAGCTCCTTTTCCCCAGAGAACCAACTAACCACTGAAGAAAGTTGAAAATGAGCCCTTTGAGAAACGCTATTAAAAGTAGTAAAAAATTGCAATTGTGCAGATGATGTGCTGCTGTGTGGTTATTCGGATGCTAATGAGTTTGACATTAGGGAACTCAAAGGGTTTGCAGCTACTCCCTTATGTGATTTAGTTCTTTATTGGCAGTCTTTGAGAAAATAAAAGAAAATAATATTGTTAATAAATACTAAAATTGCTAGAATTTTAGACAAAACTCTWCTAAGTTTAAGTCTTTAGAAAGAGCTTTGCTCACCATAGTAGTTATTCTCAGAGGTCTTTTGTTTCAGGTTAGTGTGTTTTGAACAAAGAGAAAAAGAAAGGTAGAAGGCTTTGAGACTTCTTTAGTGTGGTTTTTTTGTTTTGTTTTGTTTTAATAAATGTTGAAATAGAATAACAGGAAAATAGGACTTTGAGGATAAACATTTCTTCTTAGTAACATTCAAAAAGCTTTAAAAAAAGCTTTAAAAAATCCTTTTGGTTTGGGGATTTTGGTTTGGGTCTCCTCTGGGTTTTCTCCCTTTATCATCATACATCTGTTGCCTGTTTCATTATTTGATAAAAGTGTACCAATTATAATTAAAAGTTCTTGGTGGGATGAAACTAGCATCCTATCTATTGGGACACAAGCAGAAATTAGTCACTCAAGAAACTCTGGCTTCCCTGAGAATCTGTTTAGAATGAGCCTTTGCAATTTCAGAAATGTAACATTCAAAATTTTGTTGAAAAAAACATCATCAGATATCAGTAAAGGAATAGTTAAAATTCTGAAAGTTTATTTGCAAACTTTTTCATAATTCAAATATCCTCAATGAATAGATGTATTTTACTAAATACACTGAATTATATGTGAAACAGACCACTGAAGTTGCAACTGATAGCAAATTTTAATGGTTTGGTCACTAGTTTTAGGAGCAATGCTGTATAAAACTTGCCCTTAATAACTGCTCATTGTCAGATTCTTCCAGGTTGCAAGTGCCTGGAACTTTAAGYGTTAGAAGGGTTTGGGTATTCAGTATTTCTGAAAACAAGGATCTCGGTTCTGTACATCAGATGTAAACTTCTGCAGCTCTACTTCCCTCACTGTCACTGTTGATTTAACATGAAGTCCCTCACAGAAAGGAATAAAAATTGAGCACGGAGAAATGTCAGAGATTTCCTTAATTTGGCTTATGCTGAGAATAATCTTAACCTGCCAAACTTTCTATTTTAATATTTGAAGTCAGAAAAATAAAACAAAGGGATTTTCTTCTGCTTTTAAACTATTTGAGAATGCTTCTCATTTATTTAACATCATTAACTGAACCATGCTACTCAGTCAAAGGGGTTCTGATGCAATTCAAACTTTTGACTAAGAATTTCGACGTACAAAACCGGTAGATTTTCATCCACATGAGATGAAAAACTTTTCTTAGATCAAGTCTATTTCATAAGCTGTCAAATGGGCATTAAAGATGTAAAGAAACTACTATGAGAAAAGGAAAACCTACTCTTTATGCCTTTTAGAAGCATCATTGATGCCTTTACACCCTATCTTTATGAAACTGCTAAATAAAATATTGGATTATTTATCCATTTGATTTAAAGAGTGTCTTGTTTCATCTATGTTTTATTTAGTATAGCTGGTGGTTTTTTGTTTTCTTTTGTTGTTTTTGTTTGTCTATTTTTTCCAGAGAATGAATTTGAGGATTATTTGTTAAATCAGGCAAGGCATCTTGGGCTGTGTGACAAGTTTGGTCCTTTGGAATCTGCACGTATTTTCACCTGGAAACACRCAAAGGTGGGATAATTTATTTACAAAAAATAATTTTAGTAGAAATATGATTTTATATTAGAAGTAGAATACTGTGTGGTTTCACATGTCATGCCTCATGCACTAGGACTACTTGCATAATATCTACTGTTCAAGAAGTCTTCAACAGTCAGATATAGCAGTATTAAACAGCTGAAAAGATGAAAATTTTTGTAAAAATTTGTTCTTAAGTTTGTGAATTACACCCTTTTAACTGTACATGCTGTCAGTAACATGAATATGTCTAAATGACTCCAGGAATGAGAATATATTTCACAATTCTCTGCTAAAATTTAATCTTTGATTTATAACTTATTACTAATTTATATATATATGTGTGTATATATATATAAGGTTTATTGTTTTGGGATTTTTTTAACTGTATAGCTGTTGGTGGGCTAATACTTTAGWGTACTTAAAAAGATCTTAAAAAGCATCAAAGCCTTTTTTTTTTTAATTGACTTTTTCTTCTAAAAAATTATGTTTAATATATACTAGCACAGGGACTAGTGACAAGACCTTGAACTACATAAAAAATAATAATCTAGGAAGAAAAAACCTCCAGAAAGTACCTGGSTTGAGCTGCATTTCAGTGTAGTATATTATATAATTTTTCTCTGAGTTTAAAAAGCTAGCAGTTGCCCCTTAATTTCAYGAAGCTGTGACTCTGCCCTCTAAAGCCTTGGTAAAGAAGACTAATAGAAATACTTGGCACATGTTAGTTACCTAAGGGAATAATAGAACTATTTGCTGTAGTCGTTTGGCAAAAGGACATAAACATATGGCTTTGGTTTATATTCAGAGCTGCCAGTTGTGCAAAGTTGCATGGATGAAGTATACAACAGCAGTGACAACTCAGAAATCAGAAGTGAGAATCAAAATAAATCATCCTCATTACAAAGCTATTCAAGCTTGCCTCTGATCTAAGGCTTATTTTRTCTCTGCATGTTTTCAACTAGTGAATTCAATATAAAACATCTACTTYTCAAAACCAGGTACACCATTCAATCACACTATAAAATGCCAAATTGTTGATGATTTATATGTGTTATAAAAGCACYTTAAAGTTTGCATTTAGTAAATGCAATTATTTTAATTYCCAAGAATTTCATAGAGCTGAATCRATTTTCCATATCATTCAACTTTTTCCTAGAGAAATCGGGCACAGCATTGAGCAAACTAACGCAAAATTTTCAAAAATAAAGGTGTGACAACTCCTTGGATAAGAATAATCAAAATCACCAAACAAGGCATATTTTTAGTGATAGCYTCCAGGAACATATTTCTAAATATTTTTTCCGTTCTGGTCATCAATATATTATTAAAAAAAAGTAATAAAAACAAAAGAAGAGCAACAAACTTTAGCCACATTACAAGCAATGTTCCTAAAAAATTTATATTTAGGTTCAGGATAACTTTCATGGGTAACAGTGAAAATATGTAACTTTGCCTAGGAGCTGTTTTATGTGTTCTTGAAATTTCTTTCTCTCACTCTACTTCTCACTGTCAGTGTGAGATTACCACTTTATATTAGAAATGYWATCGCAGACCAAGAGAAAGATTCAKTCAGCACAYATATACACATACAGACAAATAGTGCTGTGCTCTTCTGGATGGGCTATAGGAAATCTTGTTTCCAGATTTATTAAAATGTTTTTTCTCTATGAATTTATTGTCTTTTTATGTGGTATAATCTTAGATGACYTAATGAAATTATCAAAATATGAGTATCAAAACCACTRAAATTCTTGCTCTGARGRTATTATTTACWGTTGGGAGAGGTACACAGATTGTCRTGTCACCTTGGGACACAGTGTAGGATGGTCCTGTTAGCTGTCCTCAGCAGAATCTGACTTCAGCTTTGAAGTTTGTGGCTTGTGTGGCAGACTTGAAAATAGATTTGCTTAAAAAATCAGTAAGGTTTTTTCTTCTGACTGAGTTCACTAAGCTTGTGAAAGATATATCTGYTGTCTCAATACTAACTTAAACAATTCACTAATTAAAAATAGTAGAGAAAAGTTATTCTTTTTCCAGACCTCTCAAAATCAGGTAAAGTTTGTCCTAGTGAAATGATTCCCCAAATTTAATTTTGAAAATCAGGTATAACTTTAAGTTGGAAGCTCACAGTGCAATGATAAATCTGATTCTCTTTATCTCAATATAAACTGGTGATTTCTATTCCTCTAGCTAGTTACMCAGTGTGAAACTCACTCCAGGAAAGTCATGCTTGTATGAAGATACCAATGGAAATTACAAAGTGCATAGCTCTTRCATGGGCTCTTTCCAGGAGATGCATTTCACTTTTACCTATATCAGCAACACTGGYTTCCCTAAGTCATAGTTTATTTCACAGTTATGTGCTGTGAAACTATCCTACCCAGATAGTAGTGTCAATTTAATTTCTGAAACTCAAATTTAAAAATGTTTAAGTAAATTGAAATAGTTGCTATTATGATTATTATTATTATTATTCTGATTATTATTACTATTATWATTATTGTCGTTATTATATTTTATTACACATGCTCAATTTTCAGCTGTTAGTYATATTCTTGGATCCTATTATGACATCAGCACATGCACATGTGCACAGACAGATTCCAGGCACACAAAAAACCAAACTCAGAGCCAAATCCTGATTCTCTCACTCAGGGAAGTATTTCCAGGTGCTGCTCTTGAGTCTGTTAACTGCAGTGGGATGGTACAAACAAAAGAAGTACCATTTGGTTCCTGCAGCCAGGAACTCTGAACTAGTTTGCTCAGAAAGTATGATTGCTGCTATTGCAGCAGTAAATTAATCTGGAGAAACATGAATACCCTGTGGCAGTTAAATTGCAAATTATTACATTTTCAGCCAAGCAGAATTTGGGATATCGTCAGTGACTCCAGTCAGCTTTCTACGATCTATGTTGGCTTACACTAAAATCTCAATCAACATTGAAGGAAAAGTGGAGGAAGAATCAGAATAAAATTCAAAAAGTCAGACAGAGGGTATTCATTAACCTTGGGAAATTTGTTGGAACATGCTCTCAGAAAAGAATTCAACATCAATATCTCTAGTAAATGTTGAGATCGCAGAAATGGAGTATAACTGAAGCAGGAAGCATTTATTTCTTTGCATACTTGCTTAATGATTTAGAACTGCAGAGCTGCTGTGCCTCCGTACTTGTGTTTCTGACTTGGTATATTTCCCACCAACTTCTTTAGAGTCAATTAGCTAACTTCAATTAATTTTGAAAAGAAAATGTTTAGATGAGTTTAAAATCCATCAAATCAGGGAATCTGGCTATAAAACACAAAGACTAAGTGGATTGAGTTCCACTATTCACTTGCCATTATTTTTGTAAACCTCACCCTTAAAAATTATGGGACTATAGCCCCCAATAAAATTTTCTTGGCAAACAATTTATTATCCCCATGATGCTGATGGCTAAAAAACTAGCAGTGAGGTATTGTGTGAGGATTTTGTGCAGACATAACCATTCTATTTACGCCTTATGGATTCCTGACTCAAGACAACATATGTAGTGAGAGGGAGGGTGACCATCCCCCAGCTTTGACAGCATGAAGCACCTTCCAGAGTCCACCCAACCTTTGCAGCCTCAACAGTAATAATACATGTCTCAAATCAACACCTTCATAACAATTACCTCTAAAACATTGGCTAAAATTTCTCAGAATWTAAYCCTGTTGTTGTTCCATGKGTGATTTGAAAGTTTGAAACCTTCTTGCTGACCATCCTTTGCTGTGATTTCATGTAAAATTATCACTATAYAGATGAAAACCAGAAGTGAGACACTTAGTTCACTTTGTATCAATATCAGGCAGTCTTTAAAAGAACTACCAAACTCYGAAGATAGTACATTTAAATTTTGAGCGAGAGAGGGTTTTTTTGCTGACATAGTTAAGAGACATCAGTTTTATTGTTACTTTTGTATTTCAAGTTAATGCATAGGACTATTTTTAAGTTAAAGTGTCTTTTATGCARCACAGACATGATGATTATTTTGATATGCATATGCACCAGGCTAAACTGTCCTATAAATTTTATGTTTGAGTTGGTAAAAAGATATCTCATASTTTGAAACTTTTACAAGGTAAGAAAATCGATTGAAAAATCACCTGCATTGATTTTGTCATCGGTTTTCACTCTTTGTGTAGTTTTTAAATATTCATCACAATGCAACCTGCTGTTTAGACCAAAGTAACTGCTGTTCAGTAGAAGCAGTGGGCACTTTTTGTTTCATAATTAAAAGAGCAGCACTGTGATTGGTGAGGTATTTATTATGAAATGATGACAAAGGAGTACCAGTGGTTTTAATAGTTTTAGCTTACAGGAGCTGTTGTTAATTTTGTCTGTAGAGTTGCAGGTGAAATAATGCACAGTGGATAAATAGTCTATATTGGTTTAACTGAACATAATATATAGTGTGTTCTGGAGTTGTTTGTCTCAATAGACTATAGTAATCAAAAGTAATGAACCTATTATGTGCAGGACCTTGGAGAGCATAGAATGGCAGTAAAAGTGTGGCACATAAAAGGTTTATTAAAGGAAATTAAAGTCCATCATTGCCACACCTGCTCCCCTATTATAAGTCTATGGCAGGTCAGTGCCTTCAATCACAACTCAGCATCAGAGAACAGAGCCATGTTTCCCATTACCATTGCAGTCACATTGCAAAAACTCATTCTCCAGCTTTTAAGGATAGTAACAAGTAAAGGCTGCCATCAACCCCACTACATAAACAGAAGCCCCTCATGYTTTTCCCTGCTAATAATCAATATCAGATGTAAATTTAAACAGAAAAAGGTATCATTGTCTGGCTTTSATGTGCATTTCCATCTATTAATGTTTTCATTTCAAACATCACTAACCTGTGTTCTAGAATTTCACTTCTTCAAGTCCATGAAGGTCCATACTCATTTCAAATGCTTGTGTTCTCTCTTTCAAATAGATATTTTGATTCCAACAGCTGTTTATAATGCTCAAACATATRTAAAAACAAATCAACCCCAGGAAATTAGAGAAATGCTTTTTATCCCCTAGAAAGGCTGACTGTACTCTTYTTATTTCTCGGGTCAATTTTGTCATATTCTGCAATGTTCTTTCAGATAAGACCTTCAAAACATCTCAGTAATCTGAGTCATATAGAGCTAAAAATAAAACATACTCAGATCTTCAAACTCTATAAATGGAAAAAGCACAAAGAGGACTTCTTGCATCTTTCCTCTGTTCAGTGCAGCTCAGCTGATCCTCAGAAAGAAAAAAATGAAATAATAAACAGGATCTTCTGTTGGCATCAGTATCTATCTTGTGATTTTGCAGGGAGAAATGCCTGGCAACTTCTCCACATCTGGCCTCCACATCTACCTATCACCCAACACAGTTTTATAAATCTGGCGTCTGCAAACTGATCTGCAGAAGCCCATGGGAGTTGCTTTGTCTACAGTGTATTTGATCATYACCATTTTACAAACAGGGAAATTGAAATTCAAGTCAAAGACAGATAGCAAGGTTCCTTCAGAGACTGAAGAAAAATTCCATAATTCCCAACATTTTGCTTAGACAAAAATTCCTGGTGATAAGAGTCTCTCTCATGTAAAAAGTGCTACTTTATAAAGGAGTTTGCCTCCCTGGATGAGGTCAAAATTGCACTGTTGTACAATCTGCTATATGTCACTGCAGTTCTCCACACCACAACATGAAATCTTAATCCCTTTGAATTTCAGAGGTTTACAATAAAATCCATGGAYTGAAAGCCTGCCCCTATAATTATGCATCTGGTCCGCATCCAAAACTAGAAGGTGCATATTTCCAGTGTAGATGGGTTTAGATGTAGCCAAAAGTGTAGTGAGAACAGCTGATCTTGAAAGTACTCTYCTATTTCAGTTAAAAAACTTATGATAGCAGCTGGCTTCTAGGGGGAAGCTGGACTTTTGAATTGTTTGGGTATGGTTTTTTAATGTAAAATGCTAGTCTGGACACTACATTCTCCACAAAAATCCATAAYTCAACTGCCTCTTCAAGCAAAATTTCTTAAAGAAGTAGTTGATAAAGTGCTGAAGAATTTCAAAACTGTATATGTGTAGTTATGCATTGTCAAGCAAGAAGGTTTCATGTCTTAAGGATGAAGTTGTCAGAAATGTAGGTTCCAACATAGCTATAGAGCTATGTCTCAGTTACAATAAAAATGCAGAGTYCCTGTAGCCACAGCAGCATTCTGGGATCTTTTATTTCAGGAAATAGATGCTGAAAGCAGCACTCATGCAGCATTACTCTTTCTAACCTTATGCCTTCAGCTAACACCTGTAGACCTCGTCATTAAACCTTACAGAGTCACTCATAACCATCACTTTATTAAACAAATCTGCATCATTAAAGGTATCTCCTAGGTATTTACTAGATATTCACAGATGGCTTTTTATCTCTTTGACAAGATTAATAAGGCATGATTATTCTTTTTTTTCTATTAATGTCTAGCCTTTGGAAATGTGGAAAAAAAAACATTGGAGTATTTTTTTTTCCTCAATGGCAAAAGGCATGAATTAAAGACCTTGTGTTAATATTACAGATGGATGCAGATGGGGAAAATAAAAAGCTACGCACACGCTCCAAAGGAACCAAGGGTGAGTTAGCAAGCATGCTCCAYGACCCTGTGCCCAGATCACCATGAAATATCATAGTTCCTGTGCACAGCCCTTGATGGGCARTGAGAGACTCTGCAGCTTCCTTACGGCTGCTTTTTTAATCAAGGCAGGACACACACTGCTGGCACTAAAAGGCACAATGTTATTAGGTATGGTATGAAGAAAAGCCAAAAACATCTACTGATGCTATTATCTTTGAGTTATTTTTTCAAAGAAAATAAAGGCTACACTTTTTATTAATAAAAAATCCGAAAAAGTCCCACTCCAAAAAAAACCCCAAAAAACCAACCAACCAAACAAAAAACCACCAAAAAACCTCCAAAAAACCTCAAAACAAACAAAACTAAACCAAACTAAAACAAACCCAAAACCAAAACAAAACAATGAAAAAAAAAAACCAAAACAGAACAAAAACAAACAAATGAACAAACAAACAAACAAATAACCAAAAACAGTTTTTCACAGTGAGTAGAGTTGATAATATATTGAATGGATGCTTTAAAAATAGTGGCATATCAAAACTTTGCCTCAGCCACCTGAACGYTTTTCTGTCTATTGCCATTAATTATCTGTAAAATAGTTGTGCAAATGGTCCAGAAGCAAATTTTCTTTAATCAAAAGCTGCAGGTGTATGTGGCAGAGGAGAACCTTGTGGGTTTTTTTGAAGTATTGGTACTCGTGTTTCATTGGCAAAGTTATGACATAGTTGTATTTCCCAGATATTTCTCTCTTTTTGTAAGGAACAGATGGAAATGCARTATTGAGAGATAAACAAGCCTTTAATGATCTCAACATCTGGAAAACATGATTGACTAGCAGTACAGTCCTTCCAGGAAATAACTTTTTATTTTAATTCATAACACTTTTTGTGACTCTTGATAACAAGTGAAAAATGGATATACTTAAAAATAAATGTGAAAGTTTTGTCTACCTTGAGAACATTTTTTTGCTTATGACTATTTTCAGAGGCACAAAGCACCCATCCTTCACTCTGATTTTAATAGGAATTATGCATTCTCAGGATTGTGCAGAACAGACTACTTCTATTCGTTGTCACAACTCACCAATTTGAATTGTTAATGTTGTGCCTTCGGGTTCAAGTTATGGTCAGAATGAAAAATTAGAGTGGTTTGGCATTAATTCTCTATTTTCAAATGATCAAWGGGGCTAAAAGTGCTAGACTTCACTCAGGGAAAGACAGAGGAAGAACACTGAAGTACAGCAGAMTGACTGCAGATAAGGGGATAAATACTGACAAACCTTTCTAAAAAACAATCATTGTCGTATCAAAACTTTGATGTAACCCTCAGTGGTGAACACTGAATTTAATCTAAAATTCATATGTATTTAAAAGTATCAAACAGAGAACTTGGAAAGTCTCTGAATAGGGAAGGCATTCACACCTCAGCATTAGRACATGTCTCCTCTCTTGGTCAAGACTGTAAGTTAAAACATTTGGCTGGCATAGCAAACTTTAGTTGTAGTTAATAGGGTTTCATACCCTTTCATTCAAAAGGCTAATAACACAGTTTTAAAATTTATGAATTTTTTTTTGCCCATGTTTTTATACATGTGCATACACTCTTATAGCAATTAATATATAAAGAACATTTTCCCCAGAAGTTGAAACAACAAAAGTTGCCTCTGCAATGTGAGTAATCCTTAGAGACACCCATTGGCTTTGTCAATATGCTGTATACTCTGGTGCGGGCAGGAATTTGCAAACACCAAGTCTTTGTAATTCCCAAACTGATTTTTAATTACTAAAAATAAGAGATTTTGCACTCCATTTTCAGGAAAAACAAGGTTYTTTGCTTTTACTTTTATTTTTAAATTTTTCCTTATTTTTCTGCTGAACATCATACTCCAGTTTTCATACATCCTAAAATAACTGTGAGAATTACATGTTCATTTAGCATTTGTCACTAGTAGCTACAATCCTGTGGTTAGCATGAAATAACCACCTGTGTTTTGATAGCCACTCCTCTGTCATTACAGATAGGCAGGTGCAAGGCTGCAGAAAGCACAAAACTGTAAGTGTAAACTAATTAATTCTTTTCTGCTTTTATTAACAGTTCAAGTGGACTCTATAGCTCAAGAGCTCAGGTAAGAACTTACATTGTTTAGTTTTTCAGTTTTATTTTCTTATTATATTGACAAATTTATATCACTGCTACTGCTATAAAATATAGAATCAAGCAAATGTGTTTTGTAAACCTTTAGTACAGATCTGAAAAAGGATAATTTATGCAGATTCACTTTTTAGATATACAAAAAACTAAAGCAARATGTTAGCAAAAATTATGCAAGCATAATCAAAAGTAATGTGAGGTGGGAAGGATTCTTGTATGTTGTCTTTATCCTCAGCCTGTGTCAAGGCACACAACAAAATAATATCTGGTGAATCTTCAGATCTTCAATCTTCAATCTTCTTTTTCCTGTAATATGTATTATAGTATTTCAATATCTGAGCAATATAAGAKATATTAATATATTTTACTAGATGGCTTTTATAAAAATGGTCTGTAAACTCCTGTAAATTCTAAATGCACTAATGGTTCATTCTTCCTTAAGTATCTGTTGAGTTTTTGGAAGTAGCAGGAAGTATTTCTCAAACTTGTACAAATAATGTCAGTCCACTCAAAACCACAAACTACACAAGGATATTTCAGACTGCAAATATTCTARTAAAATTTCAACATAACTACTTTAATCTACCTATGCATGCACCAAATCCTRATAAYTGATCTAAAAGYTCAAATTAAACTCTGGAAAGACTGRCAGATTATTCTGTACCAAAACCTCAAGAAAGAAAATATTTAGAGGCACCTGCAAATTCCTAGAGGTATTAATCAGAATTACAATTCACTACAGCTTCAGTGTAAATACTGAAAAAAAAATTCAGAAAGATCTTTAGAGTTTTTGTAAATTAACCTGTTTTCCCTACACTCACTTTGCATCACATGTTACTGAGCTGCTTGCTTAATCACAGCAGGCATCCAAAATATGGGCTTATGTGTTCATCCATTTAGAGGACAGAAACATCATCATGTGATTTATGTGATCAACCAAAAATGTCCAGTCTATTAAAATAGRATGTGAAATATTTAAAGGAAGTTATTTACAGTGAAGACAGACAGTATTTTAAGGTTTTGTTTTATAATAAAACTGAGGAAATTATAAGCTTCTTATAGCTACTCCATGAACAGAAGTGTAGGCTAACTTTTTTGGATAAATTATTCATAGTGAGTCACTCATTCAGCTCTACTGTGAATCTCATTTTTTTTGTATGGTATCAGTTTCCTGAGATTTAGTGCTTYTCCTTTTTTCCTCTGTGCATCACTAATTTATGCACCAGAAGGATGCATTAATCCRAAGAGGCAGCCATCCAAAAAAAGGGATGGTCCATGTGTTCCTAAGAGAAAAATGTTTGAAAAATAGAGGATGTGCAAGTTTTTGCAACATCAGGGAAGCTGTGATTTATTTACTATGGATTACTATAGTTTTTCCCAAGCAACTTTATTTTTCTCTGTGAAATATGTGCTGTCTTAGGAACTACTGTGTAGCAGATCACTCTGCCAGAGATGTGGACTACCTCCATAAGGAARCACACATTGGTTTAAAACAGTGAGCTAAACAGCAGAGAAAAACCTTATCCAGTCCTTAACTTGGTATTTAAAATTTTTGTTGTACCAAATTCCATAATGGGTATCTCCACAGTCAAGTGATTGGTTTACAAGTCAGGTGACCAACTTTTATGATCACAAGGTGATCAACTTTTATGAATCTACTTGTCCATGAAAAAGTAGAGGGAGAGAGGCAGTGACTGCTTTTTGGAAATGCAGCCACCGGACKGTATTCCTGTTAGTCATACCCATATTGTTGTGGGAAAACTACTGAATATTCCTCAAGAATTAAAGACTGAAATAGTCTGTTGTGTTCCCTGGATACAGATATTGGAACCACTGTCTTTTCTGACCAAGGTTCTAAATGCTGTGTTGGCTGAGAAATTTAAATCCATGCTTAATTAATTTCCACTTTTCCCCTGGCTTATCCTATCTGACAAAGCACTTTTGCACTCCTTATTGAGTTTCTGTTACAAAGTGCCTTGGGATACTTCTACATGAAAGACACTACATAAGCTTACATGCTCATTTTGTATCATTATTAATTTCATAACATTGATTGGTTCTAGAGCATTTGTTARCCTTTTCTTATTTTGTAACTTGTGTTTCACAAAAGTAGAGAATAAAATAAATAAAAAGCAAAACAAAGAGTTTCAATCACCAATTAGATTCAATAAAGCATGAAAATTTCTCTTTTCTGAATTTCAGACGTTGAAATCTCACTTRATAAAACTCAGTGCCAAAAAAATCTCTTGATTTCAGAAAAGCCAAGATTTCACTAGGAAAACTGGCTAATGTTGTTATCTTCCATCTTCTCCTGAAAAATAATTATCATACACCTCCTCCTTTCTGCATAAAAAAGTATATTTTTAGAAAAATATTATCTTAAGAGACAAGCTGGATTTTAGATTTTTTTTTTTTTGCTTAGTAAACTAACTAAAAATTCTCTTGCACTGCACTGACTGTTCAGAGAACAGACTTTTCTTTCAGGTGCACACAACAATTTATTTATCAAACTTGGATTCTATGGAATCCACACTTTCAGTAAAATATAAATAATTTTCTTTATACATGAACAATATTAACATTTTTGTCTTATTAGTTGAAAATTTATTAGGGTTATTTTAATAATATCTACTGTATGTGCTGTAGTGTTGAAACATAGTACACTAAATTTAATAAGTCTTTTAAAATGRAACTGTTTCTCCTTGAAGTTTTGATCATTTATTTATTAACAACACTTTTTATTTAGGTGTGCACTGCTGTGGTGCTGTCATTAGTAGCTGAGCTACCTTAAGAAAAGGTGAATCTTTTTATCAGAAACTAAACATAGCAATCAACAATGAGTGGTAGCAGCGAGTGCTGAAGCTGGGAGATCTCTGTTCCATACATTCATGTTTGAGTCTGACACCTTTTGGGCATAGAAGCTCTGTTGTATCCATCTTTTGTGAGAAGCAGAATGAAGAGGTCTTCTCTTAGACTATTTTGTCATGGACCACTGAAAGGACCAGGACCTTCAGCTGTGTTCAGGATTAGAATGGAAACCAAAGTAAAGTGAGGAATATTGGAGTGATGTATTCTCATTACTGTGTTTTATTTAACAGATGGGATACAGTACAATGAACCATCTGTAGGTTATGGAGTGGCATCTGGGTCAGACCAAGGAAGAGCAAATTGGATTGATCCAAGCACAGGATTGCAAAAGAATAGATCGGTTTGGCTAAATCCGTACCTGAATAGAAGGGGTACCTTTTCTGAGTTAGATACAGATGAGACCAAGTRTTTTGGGCTTCTGTCACTGATGATTAATGTACAGTCCACAAGGTGTTTCAAATCATGGAGAACAGCATTGTTGTTTGGGGAAGCTACACTTCCCCTTGCTTTCTGCACTGTTGCATCACTTTTTCCAAAGTAAGGAAAGTAACTTTTTTTTAAATCTGGAACTCCTTTCCAGGTGTTGCAAGACATTGTAGATATTTGGAGAAGTTGAACTGTTCATTGTGATTGTATAGAGTTATGAGTATCTTGAATACTTTAGCAGAGCTATCTGGATGAYTCCTTGTTAGAAGCAGTAACGGGACATTCCACTCTTTTGCTGCTGTTTATTGATTAGGAGGGTGAGAAACCAGCAAAGCAACCCTGCARGCAATGGAACTGAAGTATCTCAGAAAGTCTGTGTTACTAAAATGTATTCCTTAACTTTACCTGTAATGTTTTAAGAGGTACATTAATATACTGTTGTATASAAGTATATGACAACATGCTAAAAGCACTTAACTAACTGAAGTGTTATTCCTTATTCTAAATTGCTGAATATTTTCCTGGTTTCCTTTATTATATCACATGTATGCAATTATAACTKAGCTCTGTTTCAGACGGTAATAGAATGAAGGTAAAGAGTTTGTTAGATAGAATTAGAAATTCAATCTCCCAAAGAATTAGGCTAGTGGGAAAAAGCTCCTGGCATGAAAGAAAAGGCTTGTTCATGCCTAGCTGCAATTAGAAAGGAATGATTGGCAACTSTTTTTCTGAATTTTTATAAAGTAAGCAGATTTTTAAGAAGTATTTGTGAGAAAAGAAAGCAGTAGTGTGGCAGATGACTGGAGAAGGAGGTGAAAGCGATACCCAGATGATGGAAGAAGTGAGTATATGAAGAAAAATCACACAAAAAGGCTCCAAGGTGTTCCTCAGTAAGAACTGAGATTATGGTTGATTTGTGTAGCTATCACCTTCACAGTGGTGTTGTCCCATAGCACTGCTTAGAAATGAGACAGATACCTAGAAATCTGTTTGTTCCTCGCTGGCATCTGGAAAAACTGTCAGGTTTGTCCTTTGGGCTTGGCTTCTGTTTCCAAAGGAGTTGGTCAGAGACTGATTTTCTGGAAACTGCTGTGGAAAAGCACATTTGACATAATGAATAAGCACATTTGGAACAGAAACTGAGGTGGACTCTTGCATTTCCTGGTGTCTCATCTGTCTCCCACTGGCAGAGATTGTGGGACCCTCRCAGGCCTTAATGCGCTTTGCTGAAACAAATTGTATCCCTGAATTCAAACAGACTTAGTAGTAAATGTTAAATGAAGATGGTCAATAGTTACAGCTACTGCCAGACATGTCTGAGCTTCACAGAAAGTCTTTTTTTGCAATTAAATGGATGTTGACAGCATACACTTCCAGCTCTCCTCCCCAGTGCTCCCCATGATGGTAACTGGCTGGGCCAGAGCTGTGCCACCTTGGCATTTAAATATTTCTCCATGACGTATTGGATTGAGCATTTCACCTGAATCAAAGATCTGTATCATGCTGTTTCTATTGATAACTGATCTTCCATTAAACAATGGGCATTACTCTTAAGAGTAGCTATTCCCAAGATCTGTTGACAGAATGAGTTAGAGTATCTGCTGCTTGCTTTTTAGCTTGGAAAAGGAACTTCCTCTCTGCCCTAGTCATTGTAGAAATTGARATGGTTATGGAGTGCTGAAAATATTAACCTCTGTCTCTTTCTCCATGATTGTACAAGCAAGTCTGTCATGTTATTATGAATCATGCTTTCTTAAATTCCCATTAAATCTTKTTCATTTATTAATCTTTTCTGACGACAYTGTTAGGTTCCTAAAGAATTTTATYKGCTGTGCTAGACCTTACTCTCCTCAAATAAGCAGTTGAAATCTCTGTTTTACACTAAGGAAAAATGTTTTTGTAGTTGATGTTTGATAGAAAACATTTTGATCAGTCAAACATAAACACTGAACAATCACTATGTGATTCCATTTACTGGGAGGTGAAGGTAAGTATTTAGTCACAGGATATTGTCACAGTCGTAGTAGTGACAAAGAATAGAGTTAAAACTTACCTATCCTTATTATTATATCTTGTATGTCAATATAGTCATCAGAACYAAAAAGCATTAATGAAAATTGTAATGGTTAAGTTTATAGTCTCTCATGTCCATGTCCAAGTTCTTCCCTTGTTTCCTCCTTCATCTCCCTGTCATCCACTAATCAGCCATCAAATTGTGAAATCTACAGAGCTGTCATCCCTCCTCTCCCTTCACTCTGCCTCTCCATCTCTTTTCYTTTCCTCTTTTCCTTTTCCTAGAATTTGAATGAGTTGATGGACCTCACRCTTTTTGACTTTTTTATAATACCGGGTACTTCCATAGTTCAGAACCAAGCTATTCTTTCAGTACCATTAAACCGGTAACCAAGACAACAGTTAACAAAAAACAAACACAGAAAGAGTCAAAATCCAAACATCTCTACTTCAAGTTTTCTTCTTTCAACTTTYATGCGAGTGGGTTAAGGCTTACATAAAATATTTGTTACTTGTATATAGAGAARATCAGATAATTTTGTCCTTATTATTACAATGTCATCCTTTGAATGTAAAGCAATAAGGTAATAAGAACTGCCATTCTGTTTTAATAAATGTAACACAGTTCTGGGTGACCACAAGCAATGACTTAAAATTTTGCAGGCAACCCTGGGGTTTACAGTTCTTTGACTTAAATATTCAGTGAACTGTTCTGAATAGCAACTAAGATGGTTGAGATAAGAACYGTACCTCATAATTCTTTTGAGACAACTGTGGTTGGAGCTGTTAATTATTTGCTCAATTCCTGTATATGTTCAGACCTTTTGATCTATGTATTGTGAGCTCTACCTTTTCTTTCTGGATTTATTTAGAACTTTTAGAGACAGTGTTTCATGTTCAGATTTCTTATTTAGCTTGCTTTATTTGATACTTTATGTGCATTTGCTTTACARGTGACTTTATAGCTCTGTTTAATAACAATTGTATTAAATATATTTTTAGCATATTATAGGCCTCTTTTGATCTCTACTATGTTGATTTCTAGCCAAAAATCCACAGTCTCAGTGTCTCTTYTCATTATTATATTTGATTRTGGTTTTACAATTTTTTTACTTAAAGCCTCCATTTAATATTAAAAGGATAATTATAATTTAGTTTCAATTTATGTTTTTCTGTAAGAGGTTTTTTATAATATATGTCAAATCCACATCACTTTATTGTGGTTGCTAGATTAAGACAGTTATTTTCAGGTTTTTTCTACCCAAGAGCTAGCGGTATCTTAGAATACTCCCTGGCTTGGGCTAAAATTTTTATGCTATTTAAAATATTACATGAGTCGTTGTCTTCCCCATCACAACTTCTGTGCTTATCAGCACATAGTAAATGTTATCCTCCCAAACCTACACAGAAATTTAGGGTTGCATATGCCTTCATGCCTTCTGCTGCTTGACAGAATGCATGAGAACATTACAGCCCCAAATGTTCGTTTCCTCTTATGGCAGATCTTTTCCCTGTAGATGACCACAAACCGTGCAGAGATGGAAACGCCAACCCGTAACTTCTGCCTCACAGATATCAATCATGAGTTAAATATTATGGCTAGCTGAATTGCTGCCTCTGACTGATGTCAAGGGTTGGTTCAGCCAAGCAAAAGTGAGGAGAAACAGACTGTGTACAGCCTGGAGAGAGCAAGGAAAGGGAAAGAGTGCAGCCATGGGACCTCCTGCTACATTAAAGGGAGGTACTGGCTGCTGACACTGAGCTGCTTACAGTCCCATTCTCTGTTGGCATAAAACCACCACAAAGCTGATCTTCTTTACCTCTTCTTTAACCAGACTGTAGCTACCAATATGCTTTTTATTTAAACATTTACTGGCACTAGCAAGCTGACCACTCGTGTGCAAGGCTTTCAGGATGCAAAGGTTGTGTGGATGATCTGTAGATCTGCCTAGAAACTTAATCCATTCTAAGCCAGATTCTTGGCCTGGGTCCCACTGGAATTTATTGACCTACTGAACCTGGACAGATTGAGTGAGTAAATGAAAAAGAGGCTAGGGAGGCTGGATTTGGCCCAGATCTTGGGTATTCATTCATATTACTGAGTTTAAGAAYTTCTTGAGCTCCACAGAATAAAAACTAAATTTTCTGTAAACTGCCTCTTACTAGAAATAGCTTACCTGYTAGAAAAGAGTCCAACCATACAGCTTTAACCGTGCTGAGGTCTTGATTTATGGAATGACACTCTGAAGAAGTCATCCGTTTAATTGACATAGTATTTCAAATTAAGGGTTTATATGTAATATTTTTATTATGATCTCAATATCCTTATGATTGTACAAGCTTGTTAATTGAAAACAAGAAAATCAAAGATGTTAAATCTCTGTTGTCTTCCTCTGAGTTGCCATTCTTTTGTGGAGAAYCCTGACAAAATAATAAAATAGAATTTAATAAAAAATAAAAATACATTAAAAAAAATAAAAAGCCATTTCATGAAACTTTTGCAGGCTGAAATTTTTGTCCACAGAGGCGTGAGCTGGAGCTATGGGTAAATTTCACCATAACTGCATGTCTTTTTGCTATGTTACTGCTGACTTACCATTGCTCCACTCTTTTTACACGCTTCTTTGCATTTGCCCAATCATTTCACAGTCCAGTTGTTCTTTTGGTCAGGTGGCCTGTAACACTCAGTTTACTGCCTGAAACTCCTCCAAGCTCAGTACATAATGACTCAACACCACTTCCCATTTCTCCCCAGCCTCTTCTTACAGGGTCTAATAAATCTGCTTTTACCAACAAGGCTGTGATAGTTCCTTTGCTTTACTTAGATGTCTTTTTAAAATAAAATACAACTTTTAATATCTTGCTCCAGCCAGCCTTCAGTTATGATACCATATTTTCTCCACCTTATTATCTGTCTAGTTCTGCTCCTTTTTTCTAGCTAAACTTTCCATTAGTGTATCTAGAAGACATTTAATACCCCCAAGTTACTGATCTTGTTTTTCTCTATATTAATGTTCATAAATATAAATTTCCCTTTTATCTTTTTCCTGTCTATATCTCATGTCCATTCCTTTCATCTTGGTCCAGCCCTTGACTGAACTTCTCATAACTCAGGCATTTTAGAAAAAGGAGCACTGCAATAAACTTCCATAGTTGTAGAAGGTCCTTTAATCCTGGAATGGTTGTTACAAGGCACAGGAACAGCYTCTGTCCTTTTCACAGATACAACTTGTAAGCCAAGTGTTTGAGTTACAAAGAGATGAYGTGAATATTTTTTGTGTTGTCTTTGCAGTTTAAAAATGAGAATCAGTCAGATTTTCTTTAATTACCCTTGGACTAAGTCCTCCAAGTTCTAAGCTTCATTGAAAGCAGTTTTCTCTGTCCAAATGAAAAAGAATTTTTTTCAACACAATTTATTGGTTTATATTCTTACCATTTTAATGTTTTAAAATGTCGATGAAAAAAAATTGTTTTTACCTGATGAATTATTTCACAAATGTATTTTTGAGGAATTTCCAGCTGAAATACTTTTGTAGATTTTTCTCATCTCCTACTCTGAATCAGTAAAATACAACACACTCAATCATGGAGTCCAAATGCTATAAATTATCTGTAAAAATACTGTAGCTTTGTTAATTCTATAAAATAGAAGAAACCATTAATGCGAAGAACTCTAGCTCCAGATGAGCAGTTGGGGCAAATACATGTTTAACTTCTTGTCAGTGATGAGAACTCAGTGGCCCTTTCCAGGACTAGCCTTCAGAATTTCATCTTTGWAATCTCATATGAGTTAACAAATCTCCTTCTTCAATATTTTCACATAAAGCCATAAGTTTTTATTTGCATAATGTTTGGATATTTTTAACAATTGTAAAAATTATTTAAAGTAGCTAGAAAGAAAATTCTTGTTTTCTGATTTAACTTGGTCTTATGTATACTTGTTAATGAATTTTACCCAGACCTTGATGGCAGTTTTCTCAGCTGCCAGTCACAGTCTTATTCCTTGAAGTTTTTCAGGTAGTCAGTGTGTGGCTACCCACAACTTGCAAATCAAACAGTTATTTTCTGGACATTCACAATTTTCCATCACCTGACAGTTCACAAATCTTACTTTTGCTTATTTTAAGTGGGTAGAATGGTGATATCTTTTATCCCTTGCTCCAGCATGTTCCRCTATTCAGGGATAAATTCATGGCCATACAAAACCTCTGTAAGCACAGTTTCATATCCTGTTGAGTAGAAAGATGCTTGGAATTGGAAAATTCATTGCAGATGGAACATCAGGATTCAGTGCAGTAGAAATCCTAATATAATGAATTAACATCTTTATTAATCCATACAGCAGACAAAAGAGGAGGTATTGAAAGACAAATCCTTCTGAGACTGAGAGCTGAAGAGTACACATATGGGTTGAAGTCATTTCAGCCTTTTCTTTACTGGTATTCTCACTAATGAAAAGCATCTCATCAAGTATCTTTCCTAAAAAATATAAAAGGGATGGGTCAAGAAATCCTTTTTTATTGTACAAGTAATTTTCTTTATATGCTTTGAGAGAATTTTCTTCATTTTGAATCCAGCAAATTTATGGATTTTAGAGTAGGATAGAGTAAGCAGAATTACTGTTTATCTGTCATTTTTTCCAAGTGTCCATAAGCTTTGAAAATTTTATATTTTAATATCCATGATCMAAAGTGATGTATTTTTCTTTTTCTTTTAGATAACATTAAAATATAAATAATTTTAAACATATATATTTATATTTATATGTTTATATATGTATACAAGCTGTGACCTTAAGTCACTGCATCTAGTTTTATGAAGCTAGGATTTAATTTCATATACAGTTAGATTTTGTAAATTCTTTCATATTCAGTTATTTCATGGCATTGAAAACACTACCTTAGGCCCCAGCTGTGGAAAAATTCTTGCAGACCTKACTAGTGCTGTGGATTTTCAGACTTTCTGTGGAGACTCTGACTTCTTGAAACTGCTAATACCATCTTTCTGTCTGTTGTCTTGTTTAGAGCAACCTGAGCTGGCAGCACTTTCTCTCTCACTGAGATTCAAGATTTACATACACTCTTCACAAACAATGCGAGTTAATTAACAAAGTGGAACATAAATCTGTTTTAACCTGATGACAAACCACTGAGTCATAGTAACACTCCAGCTTCCTTCCCAACCTCTGTTGTCCACCTGAAGTTACTGTAATTAGCAATGCCCATTTGGGTTTTCCATTGCAGTGATGAGACTACCAGGACTCTTTTTTGAACTCTGACATTACAGCTCCTTTCATGAACCATCATCATTGATGATTCATGTAAATTATAACACAAATGTAATTTGAACTGACATGTGATCCATCRTAGGAGCAGGCCATCCCCTTTCTGTATCCAGCAAATTCTCCTAATCATCATCAGCTTATGAGGAACTCAAAATTTTTCTGTGATTTGCGGTGATCAGATATTTTCTCTGCTCCAGCCCAAAACTCTAGGAAGCCCTTGTGCTAAAGAGTTAGAYGGAATCTAGTTCATCTGTGTTTTAGAGAACAAACTGATATAAAAGAGAGACTAAGATGGGGAGATGTTCAAAATTTAYCATCCTCTTAGATGCTTCTGATTCTTAAAATTCTTAGAAGAAAGCCCAACCATGACAGACACTTGTTACTGCTTCATYTTTGAGTGGCAAGTGTCCCTGATTTTTCAAATACCAACTCTTCCCTCCTGTAAGGAAAATGAACWATTTGACAACATTGTCTTAGGGCATCTGAAAGTTTGGGAAAAAAAAACAAACAAACAAACCTAATCAAAATCTAAAGCAATATCTTTAACCAAATTATGATTAAGGAGTAGTTAAAGCAACCTTCTCTGTGCAAATACTAGTGTGAAGTTAAATGCGTCTGCATATCAGAAGATGCTGTCTAATTGTAATTAATAGTTAGGCAAACAGTGAAAATCCAATTCATGTTACAAATTTAAAATAATTTTCTCCACAACTAAAAATTTCCACTAAGTTTTTTTGCACAAATTCACATAAGGCATGTGATCCTTAYATAGCAGTAGAAAATAAATGTCGGTGCCTTGATACTTACAGACAATTATTTTCTCTCTTGAAAATAATCAAATTGAATGATCAATATAATCAATGATCAAAATAATCAATTGAATCTAAGAAGTGTGTATGAGATACGATGTGTTCTCGTCCCATTATTTTACATGGCATCCATTAAAAGTATTATTAAACACCCGTTTTCAGGCTGAATGTACCCCCAGTTTTACCCTTTATGGCAATTCTTTGCTCTGTTTTCATTCTTTGCCAATCTGCAGGCTGCTGTGAATAAAAAAAAAATCCTCAAAGGTCTGGAAGTCTCACCAGCAGAATAACAACAACAAATCCTTGTTGAATACAATGTGGTTATAGGTCAAGTTGAAAGCTCGACAAACACATCACTTAGAAGAACCAGTTAAAAAAAATACAAAAACCAAAACCAAAACAAAAAACACACCAACCAGTCAAGCAAACAAAACAATAACRAAAAGAGCATGACCAGTTTTTAAGAAAAGCTTTACGTATTTGGGACTGCTTAAAACCTCTATCTTTCTTCCGAGATATCGTTTTGTGGTGGGGATCCAATGGACAGGGCTGCCTGTATACTACCAGTGTCTGTAAGATGTGATCAGAAAAGAAATAAAAGAAAGACCCAATAATTTCCCCCAAAATATATTTAGGTATGAGATTATAAAAACTTTGCTCATTCTAGATAAYACAAACATGATTTATTATCCATAAAATTTAAGGGCAGGAAAAAMCTCCCAACTATGTATTGGCTTTGGGCTCATAACAAAAAGAGCTTCTCCTGTTTTGTGAGCCTTGGATTACCAAATAACCTTGACAGCTGAATCAGTGTTCCATGACAACAAGCAGGCCAYTGATAAATAGCAACAAAACTATTAGATGTTGAATTTGAGAGATGAGTAGTAGAGAAGCTAAATTATAGGTTTACCACTTGACAAAGTACAGCTTGACAAATCAGTGATAACTTACAGTGTGTCTATGGATGAATGTACACAAGGAAAAGAGAGAAATAGAAACTTTTAAAGATAAAGGAAAAATCAGCATGGCATAAATGTTACAAAGGTATAAGTATATTCCTTTCACAGTACTAAAATTCCTGTTTTCYATTATCAAATCCTTAACAAATCATGTGTACTCAAAAAAGCTGCCATTTCTGAATTTTTTTTCCTGGTTTTATTTAAATTTTTTATTTTAAGCTCTCTAAAGTAGAAAATGGGAGGAATTTCTTATATGTGATAGAACTTTAAACTGTTTTCTGCAAACTAATAGATTCCAATTAAAGCTCAAAACCAGCAGTTTAAAGGAYCATCAGAAAAAGAAAGAGCTGAAAAATCTCTTCCTGGAGAATGGAGAGCAATTTGAACTTCCTAGGAAATAAGTGACAGCTATGTTTGTCAACTTCCTGCAATCAGAAYGGTTTCAGGAATGACTTTATTAAAAGTTGAATCTCATGTACTTTTAAAAAATGATGGGACCTATSGAGGAAATCTGGATGGGTGGCTGCTCATGTACAGGAAAAGATACAATAAAGACAAGCTAATGCATCAGTCTTTCACAGAGGTGAAATTTTCTAACATGACYAATGTGCTCCCAGGAAGATCTGTGGCCYRCCTGTCCCRAYTTTGATGTGGCWGCTTTTGATTTACTGCTGCAAACWGTGGTGGTTCTGTCAGGTGGATTCTTGTGCCCTCACTTCCCAGAGCAGATCTGCAGGTGGCAGGGGGCAGCAGTACTCCCACACTGGTCTTGACATCTGCTGACATCTGAGTTTGACTCTCTCTTTGGGTTATGGTGGAAAACCAATGTGCTGAATAAGTCTAATGCCRTTCCACAATGTGGGACCTGTAACATTATGTTACTAGGAAAAGATTGTACTCAGCGAGCAAGAATACAGCAATGAATTTACCATATTTTCATATTCTCCCTCCCATGACCTGTGTTGCACAGGAGGACATATTACATGATCCAATTGGATCATCTGTTCCAAAACCCATTAATTATTCTGGTGTAAGAAACAGCTGTAGTTCTGTCAAAGGGGAATTAAACGCTGGAYATTCATCATATCCTAAACACTTTCACAGTATCTTCTGGAGAGYAACTTGAAAAATAAATGAGAAACATCAAAAGCAAACCTACTGAAGGTTTTGGTTTGTAAAAAACAATTGTGTATGAAGGAATTTCAAAATTTTGTCATTTATTCAATTTTCCTGGAACAACACGACTGCCATGAACTGCCATTCACAGATATGAACTAAGTAACTGTATTTCCTTAGAAAAAAATATGCATATTTTTGGACACTGTGTCCATCTCTGATATCTGTTTTATGAGCATTATTTCCAGTAGTACACTGATACTACTGTGATTCTGACCTTTATTATCATATTCATGTTATCCTGTATTCATTAACAGAGAAATAACAAAGAAGCCATATTTTATTCAACTACAGCATATGTTTACCATCCCATATTGCTGGATTCCAGATGCCCATAGCATTTTGCCCTTCAGAAGATCAAGAATATCCAGTGTTTGAGATGTATATGATGGAATTTTAGCATTCCCCCTAAAGTGCAGATTTTTGCATTTACATGTCCTTTATATGTGAGGGGTTGCCAAAAAGGTGATTAGCCAAAATAATTTTTGGGTTTTTTAACAAATAGCTCAAGTTAGTCATATCCTTTTATCCAAAACAATCAGAACCTGAGCCAATTTAGTGCACATAAGATACCTTGGAAGGATTAATTTATGCTGTTGAGCTTKTAATATGTGTAACCAATAGGAGTTCTCTTCATACATATTTTAKTTTCCTTTGCAAATCTTGCAGCTAAGTCAGTGAGCCAAATGCAAAATCCAACACCTGAGGGCATCATGTAGCTTTGTAATGCACCCTGGGGGTACCTAAGTTGAGAAACCATTGAGTGGATTACACATATCCATATATGTAGTTTCTTCATCTCTGACAGATATAATACAAGCACTATTATTCGTGCTAGAAAAACTTCTTAGTATACTCTGTGTTTCTTAGTATACTCTGTGATCATGTCAAATCACTTACATGAAAAGTTATTAAGACAAGAGTGTTCAAATTTCCAGCCTGTTTAGGGATGTGTCTTATGTTGTAACACCTACATGTCATACAGATTTGAGCAGTGACAAGAGTTTGGCTAAATAACTGTAGAAGCAAATGAATATTCAGATCAATGTATGGGTATATTAGGAGCTGAAAGAAGTACATTAAACCTGCTATAGGTCTTCCTCTCTAAAATCCTGTCATTCCTCCTCCTGTTGGTCATCTGAAAGTCAGGCGTCTGAACTGGGTRTGCCATTTCCCAGGGAACATCTCTMCTTTTTTCCACATAGATATAGTTTTAAGTGAGATGAATATCCCKTTRCAAGAGCCCTTTTTCCTAGTCTATACAGAGAYCTGAGAAGAGCTTAAACCAGGTCTTTATGGCTGGAGTAAATCAAATGAAACCAATGCTCAGGACGAATACTGAAAGAGGGACCTGTGTTACAAAATGTTATCAATGTACAGTGTATTTCTCACAGGGTTTGTGCTGTTGAACTCAATATGTGTAATTGGATATTCATACTGATGTAAAGGTAATGGACCAAAGGCTTGGGATTTTGTAATACAACTGTGGTATTATTTTCCCTTGAGCTGTTTTCCTGGATTATCAACAGAGGCTACAATTTTGTTTATCCTTTCCTTAAGGCTGTTGGGTTATGGATTATTTTTTTGCTGTCTTACTCCTCATTCCCCTTCCCCCAAAAGACTTTGGCAGCAGTGAAAAGAAATGGGACTTGCCATTGGTCTGGACTTTCAGTATCTGAGCTAAAATTAAATATCCACTAGACACAATTTGCTGAAACTCCAAGTGATTTAGTATTTTGTCAGTTCTCACTTTTATACTTAGAATTAAACTATAGGGTGGTKCTATTTTTAAAACAATTTCTTCCTCACTTCTCCCATTTTTTCTCTGTCCCTGGCAATTGATCATTGCAGTGCCTACAAATGCTCCATGGCTAAGAAGAGAAAAGCTGAAGATCAGGTATCAGGCGTTCCTGTCAACAAAAGGAAGTCCCTGTTGATGAAACCTCGCCACTACAGCCCCAGCTTGGAATGCAAAGAAGAAAATGAAGACAAGACAGAGCTACAGGAAGATGGCAGTGTCCTCGAAAGCAACTCCACCCCAGGTAGTTTCTTGAACTCCATTTGAACTTGAATTCCACTGTAAGGGAGATAAAACACAGTATTTTGAAACAGGATGCAAGACAAGTTTGACTTCTAAGACAGTTGAAATGGTGCCTTTCTGGCCAGGTTTGACCATCACACTTCTGTTTATTTTGTACAATAACTTCTCCTGGGGTCTAGTAAATGCTTTGTAGGTCACAGAGACAACCACTGCAGCAGGGCAGATATGGAACAACATCTGCTTCTCCACTACCTCTGTCAAAGGACAAGCTTTAATCCACCACCACCACCCCACACATTTCTGACAAGCAGATTTTCACTGGAATATATAGAGCTCTTAGGAGGGAAAAATAATGCTTAGCAAAACATTGTTGACTTTAACATTTAGCAAAGCAATTTCATGCGTGTGACTGCTGTGTGTGTTCTGTTTAACACGATTATTAGACTCAGCACTTTTATACTTGTTATTCCAACACTGGTAAGYCGAACACATCCAACAATTTACAGCAGCTTCTACAATGTGTATGCTGGAAAAGGATGGGGGACAGAAAGATATTGCTATGGCACATTTTGGTGACTYTTCCTTTCTAATATATTTTTAATGTCTATTCAAGTTGAACAAAAAGTCTCAAACCAAATTGTTTTTCACATATTTGTTTAAGAAGTCCTGCCAAAACAGTTATCTAGACAAGTGAGAAGATATCAATGGAAGATATCAGGAAGACATTGGCAGTCACCTGCACACAGCAAATGTTAAAATAAAAGGAATGTGATCTGGCACTGGGAAATTAGTAATCRTAGAGAATATGTAAACTGAATGAACTTAAATGTRCTCAGKTGCTGGTTGCTATCAGAGTGAAAAGATAATTTATTTTCYACTTAGTTTCTTCTTATCAAATGTTTTTGAAGGACAGGATGGTAGATTATATCATCTAGGGTTCTTTACCACAAAAAAACTGGACCTAGAGTTCTTTCTGGTCTGTTGTATTATTTTATGACAAACTGRGATGWGTTATTTGTGTATTTATCCACTCTAAATTGAACTCCCTACAAACAAAACAAACCCCACTAATTTTATACATATGATTACTATAAAACACACAATAGGGGATGAAGAATGTAATTCATATTAAAGAGTCAAATCCTCATTCTRCCAAAATCAKYGGAGGTCTTTGTGGCCTTTCTATAACATCAAGGTTTTCAGTCAGCTGTCGCTTGAAAATCTTCAAGGATGAGATTTTTCCAAAGGTTTTCATCCTATTGCTGTGAAAGCCTATAAGGTAGCTTCATCTTCAAACAGAACATTAATTAGAAAGGTGATACACAATGTATATCCCAAATGTCTTTTGGGTGACATTTTTAAGAAAAATTCATTAAGGAAAAAGTCACATACCTCTCAGTGCCTGTTCAGGGAGTATTTCTAGCTCCTAACACCAGAAGGGAATCTGTTGGAGTAAGAGTTCCTGTTCAGTTCTTGTCTTGGGGTTTTGTTATTGTTTGTTTTGACTTTTTTTTAGATATTTTGATTTTAGCTAAATTTTTTGTGTTCATTCAGCCTGGTTCTTGACCATCCAAAGTTGCACACAGTAACATCTTTTACTTCCCCTTTTTCTGAGCTCTGCACATCTTGAAGAACTTGATGAAGGGAAATTACTATGATGGGTGTAAAGGTAGACTCTGTGTCATATACTGATAAACCGAAGTTATTGAAATTTTAAGTTCCCTTTTTGAAAAGGGGAAGTGTTGGGCCAAATCTGTTGATAAAAATTAGGGAAACCATGCCCTTCAGTCAAAAAAAAAATCCCACTTGATTTTGAAAAGATTTGTTTGGTACCAGTGTGATATATTCCAACCTGCTTGTGTCAGTGATAATGCAACCTACATCTTTTGCAGAAATTTTAACACCTACAAAACAAATTTCTGTGAAAGCACACAGTTGGTCTGGGTATGCAGGTCTACTTGGGATTTCTTAGTGTGATATTGCACACTTCATTATGAACTCATGGTTTTTTTCAGTTGGTCAGTTAATGATTCAGTTAATGGATTGATGCAACTGTAAACTAAGCTGAGTTTTGATTATTTTAAAAGAAAATTTACAGCCTGTAGATGTAAAAACAAAGCTGGGACAGCTAAATAATTAAGACTGATTCAACAATAAATTTTCAAACATTGCTTTAAAAATTGCTGATTACTTATGGAACAAATTTTTTTTTATCATGAACTTCTATTATTTTTCGTCTTTCACACATAAAAATAACTGAAGAAACCTTTTACCACTGAGCATTTTGTTTGGTTTGTTTTCTTTTGATGGGTGGGAGATTTCTTTTAAGATAGATCTGATTACTTTTTGAAATTACCCACTGATGGGATTCTGCTATTTTCCAAATGGCAGAAGAGCAAATCATGGAAATCCATTTGACTAAAGTTAGTTATAGAGTTAAATCATCCTCCTTACTTGCTGAGATGTGAAAAGATGGCAGAGTTTATTCAGAATACTGCAATATGTGTGATACTAAACCAGCTGCTAAAAAGTTACACGGAGGTTTGCAGACACTTCTTTAAATACAACTTTATGCACACAGTGCACAAGGCCACCTCTGCCTGCATGAGTCCAATTTTCTGAAGAAGAATAAGAATTAATCAATATTTTCTTTTAACATATAACAAACAGTTGAACCAAACAATTATGTAAACTGGAAATGACCCAAAATGCTAACAGTTTGGCAGCAGTAAAGTGAAATGCATTGTGGTGCACATGTGCATTTTTGTCCCCCTTTTCCCCTCCACAATAATCTGCACTTAATAGGAATATTTTAAACTATGTAGCTAAGCAACAGAGGTAATTGTTGCTTTCTAGAGCTTTTGTTAGGCACTCTAACACAGCCCAAATATGCATAATTAGGTATAATGTCTATAAATCATTATTGTACACATGTGGGTAGTTAAGTGGATTGAGAGAATAGTTCAATGAATTGGACATATTCACTGAAAATGCTTTTTATTTGTTTTCTGTAGTTCATAATACTTTAAAATTATCATAACCCTTTACACTTTCTCTTAATAGCTCACTGTGTTATTGAGAGAAACTTCATTTGCATTTTAGGCTATGCTTAATTTATTATTTAAACCTGGAGTTCTTCTGTTTCAGGAAAGGACAGACATATCTTATGAAATAGTCTATGCTTGTTTATTCATCCTCCTTTCTAGGAAGTAAAATGTTAAATTTTTCAGTTTATGTTGAATAGATCCCAACAAAAGAATGTACCCTATAATCAGCATTATTGAAGGGGCTAGTGTTGTGACTAAATTCTTCCCTTCATCCAAAAATGCTTTTAGTTACTATGGCAATATTTACTTGATCCTGGCAAAACCAGTGTTGATTTTAGAGAGATAATTACCAGAAAGGAAGATGATGGAGATGTATTTTTGAGTGTCCTTGTCAGAGGAAATGTTTATAAAAAATTAAATGAGATACAAAAGGCATATTGTCTTCCACACTGACAACCTCTCCTACATGCAGCCTTTATTACCTGCTGGCTGCTGCTTTTCTTCTGAAGAAAGATGTTTATAAAGACAGGATGCACTTCAGTGGTGTCTTTAACAAGTCCTTTATGAGTCTGTACATAACAACCATTTCTGTTTGCCTGTGCATGACCTGATCTATCACTTAGTGTGGCAATTTCAATGGTGACCAGCAGCTTGCCCTTTGTGGAGTATTGAGGATTTTTTCCATCAAGATCTTTCATGGGGTGACTGGGAAAGTAATTAGGGTTTATTTTGAGAAAATACTTGGGAATCTTAGGTGAAATAAAAGTGAAAATAAATCAGAGGAATTTMAAAATGTGTTTGTGTGCTTGTTTATACATATATATATATATATATATAGGTTATATTGATTACATGCATAAATGTAATATCARTGCATGATRCTATACATATTACATTTACATACATGTATGTGACTCTGTGTGCATGTGTTCTAAGTACACATATGTTTTCAAAATCAGTGAGAAATGGGTATATAATTTTTTTCTCATATAGTGCTGGAGGTATAATATAAAGTATATATAATTTTAGAAGGGTTTTTCATCATGCTACAAGCAGTCRTTTCAAACAGATCCTTGGTGTGAATTCAATAATTTCAGAGTACCTTTCTGAGTAATGGAACAGTAATTGGTAAGTCCATATCTTCATGTCACCTCAACAAGATACAAAATATAGTTATTCTTACATATTTCTTTTGCCTTTTTTCTCATACAGAGGAGAGTACTCCAAAATCATCCGAGGAAAACCCTCATTTGGGTGGGCAAGAAAATTCCAGTCARAGAAAAGACAACTACTCCAGCTATCAAGATTCAGTGGCCAAATCTTTGATGAAGATGGGAAAAGTAGCAAAAGATGCACCCAGTCAAACAGTGGCAGAAAATCTAAATGATAGTGGCATTCGATCCTTAAAAACAGAAAGTGATGACACTGATGAATGCTTCCTGATTAGCCCAGCTGAAGGAAAGGAAAAGACTGCTWTTTCTGACCCAAAATACTGTTCATCGGAGGAAAATGAAAGTAACTCTGAAGTTATGGACAATGAGTGGGACAGCTCTTCAAATTTCTCTGAAGAAACTAGTGTAAAGCCCCATGTAACTCAGAAATWTATTGTAGAGTGTAATCAACCCAGCATCCTGGAAGTCCCAGAAATTAAGAAGGAAGAGGTTGAATATGGTCCTTGTGAAACACTCTGTGACTCAGAAGCAGAGCTGAGAGCACCCCAGGAGCCTCACTCGGATCCTTTCGAGAAGAGAATTCAGAATCTCTTCCCTGAAAGTGAGGAAGATGACAACGAGTGCCTGTCAGAAACCACAGATGTGTCAGTTGAGCTGGACAAAACAAAAGGGAACTTGAGTTTGCTAGAGCAAGCAATTGCTCTGCAGGCAGAGCAAGGGCATGTGTTTCACAGCACCTACAAGGAACTGGATAGGTTTCTTCTGGAGCATCTAGCAGGGGAAAGGAGACAAACCAAAGTTATTGACATTGGTGGGAGACAGATATTTAGCAGCAAACGTAAGGAAGTATTTTTGGCTCTTCTTGCTGGCTTAAGCATTTGTCCTGTGACTGATAGAGGATTCTGAGCTGGGTTTTATAGCAACAGTAAAGAATCTGGAATTTAGCTGGTAATTTTGTTAATTATGTACCTTCACACTAGTGTCTCACGTCTAACCAGGTTAAACGCTAGGTACTTGGCTTTCTGCCAAACTGCTATGTGAAATGATCAGTAATGGGTACTAAAAGGCCTGTGTAGCTGGCACTGACATTCCTTCTCCTCCTTTTCCTCCTCCTCTGCTTCTTCCTATGTAGGGGRCTAATACAAACCTCCAAAGTTTCAGCAGCCAAAAGACAAGGCATAAAACAGTGCTTGAGGGCGAGTTTAGGGTGAAAAATTGTCCTCTTCTAAAGATACTACCTAATTCCTAAGCCATGTGTTTTCTSAGTTCTGTCTACTCCACGTATCAATCATAATTACATCAATCAATGTTACATTTTGCTACATCCAGCACTTCTGAGCCAGGAAAGCACAAGCCATGCTCTTCTGCCTCATTTGCATCAGTAGAAATACCAGTAAATTCCAAAATCTTTATTGTTTCTGAGGGTTTGTGGTAGCCTACAAACCCATCGGAAAATCACTCCATTTTCAGTACTCAATTGAGCTTCCASAAGTGGAGATTTAAAAGATTTGGGTTTTATTTAAAAATTGGGCTGTCTTGTATGAAACTCCTCAATTTAGGATAATTACAGAACATCAAGAGATGCCATTTTATAAGCACACTCCCTTCTGTAGAGAGCAACAATACATTCATCTATCCTTTGACTTTTCCTTTTGGCCTTCCAAACATCCCGAGGTCACCCTAGCATTGATGCAATTTCTGCTTTTGATAAATGATTTAATTTGGTATTTATAATGTAACTTTAGAGTGGTCCCTGCAGACATTTCAAATATTATAGTAATTTACTTATCTAAAGYATTTAGTGTAAAAGAGAACTGACAGGCATTTTTAGGAGCAGCAACTATAAAATATTTCCTGCAGTATTTGTGAAGAAAATGCAGACAACTCATTTTGTGTCTCAAGCAGTGTTTTCATTAGCATGTCTTGAGCTGTGCATGCTCACATGTAGATATTAATCTACTTTTTTATTAAACTACATGAACCTTTATTTGCTCAGATGACTTTGGCAYATGCAGGAACTTTATAGATATCCTTTCCTATCCTGAGAGCAGCTGTGCTCACCAGGCTCTCATTGGTGTCAACAATGTGACTTTCTCACAACACATATAGGAAAGAGCAGTGATGTAAGAATAGCAGAATCGATCCTTTCCTGATTTACCTTATATTGTAATTAGCTGTGGTTTCCAGGTGAGTTCAGAGGTAACACCCATGGAGAAACAGACCAGGCTTTGTTTRGGTTGTATAAACACCATATGATGGTTGTCAATGTTCTATCATAAYTTTACCACTTTATATACTTAACTGKGTTTTATTTCTACAAAATCTACCATCAAATCCATCAGCTCTTAATTTTCTTTCTTGGATGCTGGATCAGAAAAAAATCTATTTAATGATAAATCTTTCCAGTTACTGGGGGAAACACTAAATCATATTTCAGGGTCCCTCTTTATCTTCTGTTCACTATTGCAGCACTTTATATTTGCAGTGATTCTAAAAAGCATGTGGTCTCYTGATGATGCTGAGTCTATTTTCATTCATTCCTATTTGTTTATTTTATTTTTTTAATCTAAAAACTTGCCAAGGAGTTTAACCTTCAAGCTGCTCTGGTGATTCTGACCCAAAGCACATCCTACCTCATAGTCCAGAAAAAATGAGCTTGAAGGAGGCAGTTCTCTGTTCTGGCTGCAGCTGTTTTCTCCCCCAGCACCAAATGCTGTTGGCAGCCAATCACAGATGGAGCTAAAACCATCCTCAGCAATTTATGCAGCCACTTCCTTCAGATTTCTCATAAGAGAATTTCTGGACCAGAAATCATTCCTTTCTCGCCCAGACTTTTGATCCTGCATTGGAAATCAAATAAAGGTTTTCTGACCAGTGCTTCTTGCACAATTCTAGGTGCTTGAAACAGAAATTGGGAATGCACTGTGGCTGTTACAGAGTGGTAGCTGTGGGGCTGGGCTGAGACCTCGCCTTTGAAAGGGTATCGGCTGCTCCATGTTTTCAGTGTCTTTGTGGGCTGCTCCACAAAGCAGCATTGCCATGTGTACCAGAGGGAGCTGCTTGCCTTGCCTCTCAAATGTAAAGTGGCATGTATTCAGATTCCTAACAAAGAACCTACAGCCTAGAGATCTGTGATATTTAAGGAATGGCTTCTGGTTGAAATGCTTTTTGTTTGTTTGTTTATTTGTTTCACACCTCAGCTTTTATTTGGTTGTCCCAGCTTCCTGGAGTCTGACATTAACACAAGCAAAAGATTGTTTCTCCTTTTTTTATTTATTCCTTTATAGATCTTGCTGTTGGCTCATGCTGCCAGTTTTCTGGCTTATTGGATTGTGGCTTCTGTCCTGTTTGAGGCTCTGAATGGAATAAATGACACTGCAATCCTAAAGCTATATAGTTTAGCACATAAATGGCATATTGGGAGAGGGAAATAATTGTTTAAAGGACACAKTGTGAAAACCTGAAGTGATGCTTCAGTTGCATACATCCCTGTTAATACTTTGGACCAGAATTAAATCTGAAGTATAAAACAGAGAATATCACACTGCTAGGATCACTCAGCTGAGTGCAGATAGGGGCTAAACCCAAACAAAAYTTTTATCTGATTTCTCTGCAGATTCACCCAGGCCTGAAAAGAGAGAAACCAAATGCCCCATCCCAGGATGTGATGGCACAGGGCACGTGACTGGGCTGTACCCTCACCACCGCAGTCTCTCAGGCTGTCCACATAAAGTTAGAGTGCCACTAGAAAGTGAGTATCATCACCCTGCAGGCCAGAATAACAACTGGATCTGTCTCAGTATTGTGGGTAGTGCGTGCTTATGCTGGAGTAGAATCCCCTTTTTCCCTCATGAGGTTGCAGGATGAGGCTGGGAAAGAAGCCATCACACCTTCTTTGCCCTCCAGCTCACAGTCACAGYCCTGCTTCCCACACTTGTGCAGCTCAAGTGCTCCTCAGCAGCATCGTGACAAACAGCAGCAGGCTCCTTAGGTAGTCTGGAAAGAACAAGATCAGACAACCTATCCCCACGMTGCCAGCAGACCTGCATGCTGCAGTCCCATGAATCTTCAAGATGTTGCTCGCTCACACCTTTGCTGAGGCACAATCACCTGCCTGTTTCAGAGCTGCGGCCTCATTTGCTGCCATTGTGCACAGGGGCTGCTAGTTCCCATTGCCAACATATGARAGGCCTGGGCATGCTTATGCAGAGATGTTTCTAGTGTACCCCTTACTGCTGAGCCCAGAAAGGTTATTTCCATCAGTACATCCCAGCAGGTCCCTCTCTTATGACAGTATCGCACCAACCCTTTTTTGCCCAGTCTAGCCTGAATTTCTCTGCTTATTTTTAACTGTGCTGCTCTGATTACACTGGCTTCTAAGTGTGTGTGTGTGCATAATCCTGCAACATGATGCAATGAAATGCTGTGTAACAAGCCAAAACTTAATGTGAAACTCTCCGCTTAAACAACCTAGTTAGTCAGATGGTTCTTTGTGGTGGTATGCATAACAACAAATTAAAAGGATATTTGCACTTTACCAAAATCCTCTTCCTAACTGTAGCTCTCTCTTTTTCAAAATCTGGTACTAAACTGGTATTTATGGAAACATCTGCTGAATTGAGCGGGCTGCATTTGGAAKCCTTAGAAACATTAACTTCCTAAAGCCTTAAAATTAACAAGTCCTTGTTAATTATCACACTTCCAATTAGATGTGCTCTGTCCTGATGGGGAAAAAAAAAAAAAAGTTAGAATTTGGTTCCTGGCAGAACAAACCCACAGACTGAACAGCCAGCTTTTGTGAAACACTGTGCCCCAAAGATGTATAATATTTAACACAGACATCTCTGACAGTTTTAGTGAAGGTGATCCACATCCAAGGGCATAAGAAATGCACAGGCAAGAGGTTGTAATCACTACTGAGAGTGTAAGCTGATGCTTGGAACCTTTACTGATTGGTCCAAGGTAGTTTCAGCACGGCTCAGATGACCAGAAGGTGTTAATGTTCAAAGGGATGTATTCAAAATATCTGATAAAATGTATAAACAGCGCTCCTGTATCTGAGAGTTTTCCTTCCCTGGGACGGAGAGGGASTGCAGCTCCATGTGACATGGACTGTGTGGCCCAGGGCTCCTCTATCACCTKCCTATTCCAGTGTTAGTGGTATATAAAGGGCTTCATGATTTAACATCTTTGCTGACTTCCACTTATGTTCTTTAAAGTCTGTATAAACAATTTTGTGTATGTGGGATGCCACACCACAGTAATATAGAAATAAACTGGTTTATGCTGGAGGCACCATCATCACTGTATTGTAGGTCCTTTACTTCCCTTCTTCCTTCACGCTAAAAATGTGAAAGAACTGAGAATCTGAGTTCAAAGAGTATATGTTCCTTTTCTTAAAGAGATGTGTTTTGAATTGATGTATTTTATTATCAATTTTTTTCTTTATTTCTGTTTAGTTCTTGCCATGCATGAAAATGTTTTAAAGTGCCCCACCCCAGGATGCACTGGAAGAGGACATGTCAACAGCAATCGTAACACACACCGAAGGTAGATCAGAAAAATTCCTGTCCACTTAAAACCTAACATGTACTCAGCAGTAAATTGATAGGCATATCTAGGAATTAGATGCTACACTGAAGAGTGCCTATGAACTGCAAGGGCAGCCTGTATTATTTATAACCAAATAATTGTGTTTAATTCTATGATATAAAAAATGGCTACAGTGCAGAGGATGGCAAATTCCACTGGTATTTTCATAGACGAGATTTAAAGCTACAATTTAATCACAGCCCTCACACTGAAAAATCATCATGTACAAGGGGAAGGAATGAAAAAGCACATTATTATTGCTACAACTGGAAAACTCAATGGAAACCAAAACTCATTTGTTTTGCACCACTACATGCTAGTCGTTGACAGGAACTTCCAATCAAGGCACATCCCCTTTTTACCAAACAGAAAATTTTAAGTGAACTGTTTTAAAAGCTTCACTTATTACCCTCAGGAACGCCATCTTCCTGCCTGTAACCCTGTCTGTTTAACATGCTGCTTGCAGAGAGAAAGTAAAATTGAGAAAAGACTTCCAGACAGGCAGCTGGGGAATCACAGCTGGGCTGCAGGTGAGGCAGAGAGTCAACACAYTGTCTCCAGCAAGCCACTGCTGCCAGTACAGCTCTTGTCAGTACTGCTTTCTGCTGGAAGCAGGATATTCCATCATACTGCTTTGGGGAAAATATAATGTCAGTCTTAAAATTGAACCTGGGACATGAGAATTTCAAAACAAACTCTCTTTGTTGATCTGAATTCTTGTGAGATTTTGGAGTTTTTTGTTTATTGATTGATTTGTTACTGCACAGTGCACCAAAACTAAGGTTTATAATACTATATTTTAATACTAGAAATAGTGAGTCTTTATCAGACATATGACAAGCTTGTCTACAAGAATATATAAGGCACAAGCAGATATTTTTTCTTTGTTTTTCCTGTTTTCAATGCCCATTTATCTTTGAAGCACATCATCTGTATCATGAATAGAATAAGAAACCATATTCTAATCTAATAAAAAAACCCAGGAAAATATAAGCTAGCACAACTTGAAATGACAAAATGTGTTCTTTGGTAACAGTCTCTCATATATCCCTGTGGTTTTTTTCCCAAATTCACTTTCCTTTTAATCAGCAGGAGGCTTATATGCATGGTTTAGCTGATAAAGTAAATGTCATTTGTCAAAAAATTTACTAGTGACTTGCCAGACACAAAACATCAAAGCTAAACTGTGGAAAACTCCTACATGATTCAGTTTCCAGATATATCACCTAAAATACACAGATTTCACAGTTTTGAATTAAGGATTGAAAAACAGATGAATCTGGGCTATAACAGCAGCAGTTCCCTTAAATTCACAGACCATCAAAGTCRCTGGTTTCCACAGAAAAACGGCACACATCTCCTTTGCTCAAGAATTATTTTCAATGTTTTTTTCTTGTTGTTTCTCTTCTTCACCTTTGCTTTTCAACAGCCTTTCTGGTTGTCCAATTGCTGCAGCTGAAAAGCTGGCAATGTCCCAGGAAAAGAACCAGCTCGAGTCTCAAAAAGCTGGGCAGTGCCATGATCAGACACACAGGTAGGAGCCCCAAAAACCAGTTTCTCCTAACAAACAAACTCTTATTTATGCACAAACTCTGTTGATTGGTYCTCAGATTGTTTACCCACTTCAGATTTCAGCTTCAGCAGTAACCCAGTTTTCCTAGATGAACCTCAGCAAAACTACGTGATTCTCAAAATAACTCACCATCTTTCTGTTGGTTCTTGAGCATGTGGCTGACATTAAAGATAAGAGATGTATCTTTGGACAAGCAATCAAACATATCCTATTAAATCTTACTTCCACACAAGTAACCTSATCAGAACAATTCATAGACATTACTTTTAGTTTATTGGTTTAATTACTTGAATTTATTTTTTATACAATGGCATCAAAAAGGAGAAACACTTTTTATTGCAATTGTATTTTGTCTGAGCTATATGGACCCTACAGACATGCATAATTTGCACATCATTGGCACCACGACCATTACAACCTATTATATTCAGGTCTATTTGGGGACACTTTAATTTGTGGATTATTGACATGATCAGCTCTAATGGTTCCTTCAGAGCCATTATAGAATATTATGTCCATGTGTCTGCCAACTGCACGTGCCTTAACTCTACATATGAAAAGTCCTAAGGAAATGACTAAAGACAAGTAGTTACTGAACATTAACTAAATGGAATGACACATCATAAATCATTCATTTCTCCCAAACARCAAAAGTAATTATTTTAGAYCATCTTATATTATATTTAAACCATATTCATTCATAGTAAAGTGAGAACAATACTGGTCAAAAAAAMCTAAAAGCTATAAAAAAATCCAGACAAATTTTTAGATTTAAAGGAAGTGACAACCTAGCAGTAAATCAGTAACCTCCTTGTAAATAGCCCAAACTACTATTAAAGAATAGTGCATTTTTTAAYGTCCTCATCTTGTAGTTTTTAAGTAATCAAAGTACTTTTGACTACTAGTCAACCACCTTGTTTATGTTGTTTATTTCTTGTATACACCCACCAGTGAAGTTTTGCATGTAGTAATAGCACAATTTTGGGTTATGAGATGCAATCATATCCTATTTTTTAGGACAAGGTCATTTAAAGACATTCTTGTTTTTCTCCTTCATTCTTTCTCTTCCTCTCTGCAGGACAAATTTAGCAAAGCAGCCTGAGGTATCTCAATACAGTTACAGAACTTCGCAGTCAGTCACTTCCTCCAGAGGCACCCTGGTGAAAGAGCAGGAGAAGTTTGGGAAAGTCCCATTTGATTATGCCAGTTTTGATGCACAAGTTTTTGGSAAACGCACAACAGCACCTGTTTCACAAGGTCAAAAAACACCTCAGTTTCTTGAATGTAAGCTCAAAATTCAATTTTCTCTTGAAAAAGGGGCAAAATGTCGATACCTTTTTTTCCTTTTTGCTTTTTCTGCTTTCAAACTTCTAGAATTCTAAACAGGTCTGTAGAAATCATCTTTAATCACTTGTGTCTAGAATGTTAAATAGARTAACTAATATGTGAAATATAGAATTTTAAAACACTAAATATCATCACTATAGAGTTTACTTTCTTGATGCTTCTTTTAAAAGCAGTTGTCAGTGGAAARGAGGAGTAAAAAGAAATGTTTTATGTTTTACCTTTTACTTTCTTCCTTGATTAAATTGTGATATCTTTATAAGATAAATGAGATGTCCCATGGAATGTGTCTGCACAAGATGTAAAGAATTGTAGTACAAAGAAATCCAAATTAGGTTTCTAATGTACTTCAGGTACCATTTAGGTGAATCTTTACAGGTATTACTCCTCCTAGATGAGCAYGTGCCCCAGCTCCATTAATTCCAGGCCTGGGCTGATTTGTTTTGGTATCTCATATTTCTGTACTCAATCATATTTGTAGTGCAGTCATATCCAATGCATCAAATTGTTATCAAGATTCCTCTGCTTGCATCATTTACAGATTTGCTGAGGTAATACTCTGCATAAATGAGATACCACAGTGCCAACACTGATGGTTTATTGCAGATGCTCTTCAAGATCTGCATGGGAAACATCGGCAAGGTTCTGCCATTGTATTGGCCATTATAAAATTGTCTTTAGTTTAAAGAAATAAATAATTCTGTTGCCATGAGGGAAATGGAAAAGAAATGCTTCATTTCACCAAAACTGGGTTCAGAAGAAAATAGATCCAGAACAATGTGAAAAAAGATTTTTAGTTGGCTTTTGTTTTGTTAATGACAAAAAGATTAGTAAAGGAAAATAAAATAGGAAAACAAACTTTGTCTCACTTACTCCAACAAAGAAGAATATTTATAGTAAGGTGAACAGAAAAGCAAAAAAATGTTTTTAATTAATAAATTCATTTATAAGTTAATTATAATATAATACACATCTAATGTGATAGAATATACGTTTTATATATTTATTATATTTTTATATTTTTATATTTATTTGTGTGTGTGTCTGAATACACAAAAACACACATAGATGTTTGCAGGTTTTTTGTATTTTTGTGTGTATATATATAAATACTCTATTTAAAATTGCAAATGAAAAGTAGATATTTATCTGACCTGGAAAATAGGCTTGCTTAAATGAAAGCAAATATATGCATTGCCAGCTTCTTGGGTGGCAGATTTTCCAATTTTGTTTGTAAAATTGAATATTCCCTATTAGCTGTCTCTTTGYACAGATGTATGTCTATTTCACAGGTTCATTTCAAGGAAAAAATGATTGAAATGTTTTTATACAAATGCAAATACATATATATGCAATTTATGTATGAAGTATATCSGAGCTGAAGTTTACAGCCCGTTGTTCTTGCAAAGATTGCAATGTGCAGCTATTATTTTAATGGAAAGGTGAAAGTAAAAGAGCTGGSGAGTGATTTAACTATTCAGGTATACAAAAGTTGGCAATAAGAAGCTGATGATGTACTGATGGGTTCAGAGTCCTATGTAAATATGTAACCAGACAAAAAACCCATCATTAGTCCTCTGTGGATGCTGCTCTTATAAACTTGGGGTTTTTTTAACAAAACATACACCCTTTATAGCCTGGGGTGTTTTTATTGTTCGTTGGTTAGATTTTTTGTTTGTTTGTTTTTCTTTTAGGATAGGCAATGAAAAAYGCATTTTCTGCTCTTTAAACACAATATAAATTTCATTGTAGTAACTGTTAAAAATGTAGACTGTCTTGTTTGTGCTGTGCTTACAGCAGRGTAGATAAATTCTTTTTAATTTTCACTTGAGAAAGGGAGGACTGAATCATGAGGCTTTCATGTATTGCTCCACTGAGATGCTTCTAGTGCTTAGAGAAATGGAATATAGCATTCAGCTACAGTCAAAGCACATAAACAAGCATTTCTYTCAGAGCAACCCAAGTTTGAAGGAAGATGAGTCCTCCCATGCCTTGTGTAGCTCTTAAAATTAAAAAGCACACAGCCAAAGCTCTACATCCAAAGGGATCCAGAGCCTTGGGGCTCAGATCTTTAGGGAAGGAGCAGATGGCCATATACAGAAATGTTCTTGATGTATCTGGGTGTAGGCTGAGAAATTGGATTTTGCTTAGTTTATCTTTGTAGGACACTGTGAGGGCTGCAGACAAAAGAAGTGATTATTGCTTCTTTRGAGCTGAAATCATGGTGCTGTGTTCTCCCTGCAACAGTTTATRCCATCTCAAGCTCCAAAATCCAGAAGAGAAAGCAGAGTTCTCTCTAACTGTTTTAGAGTAAATGCTGCCGATGAAGAAGCAAACAAAGAACCACACACACCACTTTTGTCWGTGAAAGTGCTTTTCTGTTCACCTRTTAGTATTTAATTTTCAATTGACCTCCCTGTGCCTAATAAGTCTGTGTATTATTCCAAATATAGCCAACAAAAGAGTGTAAACCAGGATCATATGTATGTTCATTATTTTTTTAATTGATTAAAGGATAGACTTAAATTTCTAAATATTTCCACAAAACCAATCCTGAATGATCCTTACAGGTAWTGTTTTTATCTGATTTCTCTGCTTCATTCAAGAGCCCAGTGTTGTGCTCCTTAGTCACATAAGSAAAGCTATTTAAATAACAGACTTATTAATCTAAGGAGAGTAAGCAGTGCTGTTTTAGCTAAGACTGGACAAGTCACTGTTGYTTTTTTGCATAATAGAGCTGCAAGAGGAAGCTTTTATAAGAATACATTTACAATTGCATTTGTCCACTGGAGTGGTCAAATCATGATGCATACCACACTAATGCTTGCTCAGTCTTTCCTTGGACATCATTGTTTTTAATGCCTGAGTTAAGGATAAGTAAAAGATGAGTTATAATCTCAGAAGGTTTGTTGACAGATGTGTATTTCTCAAGGAAAAAATTAAATTATTGTGTTTCCAAAGCCATTTTTACTGTAAACCCTTACTGCCAATAGCAAATAGATTGTTTTAAATGTATTCTTTGAATATTTTTTTTTTTTAATGTGTGAAATCGTAGTCTGAGAAGCGAAACTATTTAACGGGAAAAAAAATTTCATACATGCAATTGCTAATCAAATCTCTCTTCAACAGCAAAGCATTTTTCAAATCCAGTGAAATTTTCTAATCGGCTGCCTAGTGCTAGCGCCCACACACAGAGCCCTTGCCATGCCAACTCTTATAGCTACGGTCAATGTAGTGAAGACACCCACATAGCAGCAGCTGCTGCTATCCTGAACCTTTCCACCCGCTGCAGGGAAGCAGCAGAGATCCTCTCCAACAAACCACAGAGTCTGTCTGCCAAGGTAGGGTAGTCCAAGAACCTGGAGGGTGTGCTAGCTACTGAACTGTGCGAATAAACTGTCTTTCATGTTAGTGACTGCATTAAATCCCCCAAAAGGAGGCTTCTGTTTGCATGCTCTTTTGAAGAGAGGCAGAGGGAAAAAAAAAAAATCAGTAATGCAGTGACCAGTTCTGATAAAACTAAATAAATAGCAGGAATTATGTTGTTAATTCTTTTCATAATTGAGCCCTAATTACAAAGGGGGAGTTTTCTGGGAAGAAAAAAGAAAAAGGTTATTTGAAATCCAACAAACAATCTGTGGTGGATAATGAGTAAGATCTGTTCTAAGAGGGAATTCTTCTCCCTCTGAAGCCTGCCATTAGTGATCATTTTGGAGACTGATTTAAAAAAAATCATATGATTAATCAAGGGTATATTTTTCTAGCAATGGAACAGAACTACCTATGGAGTCTGTTGTGTTTGGAGCCCCTAACAGTTTGGCAAGGTGGAGAGTGGGGAATAACAACYGACTTTGGTAAAATTCCCCTTTCTGCTGGCAAGAGTGGAGAATCAGGCCCACTGTGTTTGGAGATAGATAATTTGGGCAAGTCTGTCATAATGGAAAGCTGCCTAATTTTGTAGATGTTTGTGTGGCTTTCGTGTTTTGGTTTCTGCTCTGCGTTTCCTCACAGATCTTTATGATTTACAAATGGTGATGTGTGAGCTATAAGCCTTATTTTCTGTGCCATTACATAGTATTATAATGCTGATGAAAATAGACAAGAATTTCTTCTGATGGCAGTGGTGTGGGAGCACTGTTGTTTATTATTTACATTAAAGTCACACATGTTCCACTGCATTGAAACTTTTGAAAGCTCTTTGTAGATGAGAGGGAGTCATTACAAGAACTTAAGGAGAAAACATTGGGGAGTGAAAAGAGGTGCATTTTCAAAACACAGGATAGCAGGTGTGCTTCTGCTGTGGTACTCTGACTCATGATGTTTGCAACAAAAGACAGATGATTTGTTTTTCTGCAAGTCAGTGTCACTCTACCTTATCTCTCTGTTATCTGACCCTCACAATGCTCAGTCTGGCTAGATGTGTCTTCCACAGCTGTTGATCTACATTTTGGTTGAGGGTTTATTCACCATTGCTAGGAGGTTAACTATACTTTTTTTTGAGTGGAACCATTAATTTTGCCACCAGCCTAACATTTTGTTAGGTATTCTGAGCCTTGTGCCTTTGCAGAGTAGTATCCCCTACTTTGCTGATTTTGATTTCTACTTGTGTGTGAAGTTTTGGACATTAAAATCAATGTTGGGAGATGCTACAGGGTAAAATTTTAGGGGTGTCCACATGCATTCCCTGCGACTCATTATCTATCCCAAAGACTGCTCACAGAACCTTTCCTAATGATAGATCCATCCTTGATATCTGCTGCAAAAAAACTCCTTCCATCAGTCTTTAATAGAGACTTCTTCTAGTAGGGAACTGGAAACTGGTGCCAATGGCTGGATTAAATTGCTGCAGCAGCCTTTGGCTGACCTCAGCAATAGACCTTTGTTGCCAGAGAAGAGCAGTAAAGGGACCAGGCATAACCCAAAGATTTTCTCCTATGTACCTGCTTCACAGTTGCCAAATCATGGGGAAGGATTGAATGGAAGTGAACATAATAGTCATGATACAGAGGGGCACTTGGGGCACATAGCTTACTCCTTTTTCACAGCCAGGAATTCAGCCTAAAAGAAAATCACCTGCCTGCCTTGCTATCTGCCTGCCTCCACTTTTGCCAGACTTTCTGGAGGGCATGCTGCTACAAAACATCTGACAGAAGAATCAGAATTAGCTTCTGGCCAAAACACAGACAAGTAAGCCCCAAACAGATTTGGTGTCCAAAAGTACACAAAACATATTTTTATTTGGTTTTGGATATTTATTACTTTGCTCATACCGGATTCAAACCAAAAAAATGTGGAGTTGAATTGCCAGACTGTCTTTGATGAAGATGCTTTCTAATTTTAAAATCTGAAACATTAAAATACTATTTATCAGTGTTTTTGAATTGTTTTGTGGCTGGTAGTGGCTACAAATGTAAATATTTAATTGCTAGAGTATCTTATAAATTTTTATACTATTAAAAAACCCCTCCTGAGACTTTATCTGTATTTGAACTCAAATAGTGCCACACATTACTACAGAGTTATTTCCTTTTTCTACTCGGCAGCACACACATTCAACAGGTTTGAAAACAACTGTGTGGAGTGGCTGTGTTCAGAGTCTCACAGCATCAAGCGTCTCAGCTCAGCCCTGCCCCTTGAAACACCCTTTTGTTCCTTTTTCTCAGAAAACCTGATTAGCACCATCCATACTTGAGCAGATCAAAGCTCCTGACTTGCAAAGGTGTTTGAGCATCAGGCAGCCTCCCAGCAATCCAGTCCTTGGTTCTTTACAGACAAGAGGGTGTGTCCTGGTAGAACAAGGATAGGTGAGACTGTAGAAGATTTCCCWGGCTTGCTGGAAATACTTTGCCAGTAACACAATTGTCAGAGATGTAAAAATACTGTGCTTCTAAGTTTTAAAAGCAGAACTTAAAGTTCAAACATTTCAAGTAAGTGGCATTTTCTTGTATTTGCTCAAGGCATGAATATGTTKCCTTGCTTAAACAAGTGGGGAAAACAAAATGCCTTTTAGCACAAGTGTGTTACCAAGTATCTTTTTTTCTTTTGCCCTTTAAATTTTATTTCTTGACCCCCAAAGCATTGTTCCTCTCCTAGAAAGAGCTGGATGGTTTACCCTGAATATTCAGCACTTTTCTGCATATACAGATAACATTTAAATGAAAAAKTAAATGTATTTTATAATACCAAATCTCAATAATCTACTGGATATTCAGATATCTCTCATCCTCTACACATCGGTTCAAAAGGGAGAGTCCAAGACAACAAAAGAGAAAGTGAAGTGTAGCAAGGATTGAGAATTCACATTACACATTAACAGTACCACTGGTGAGAAAAACTTCCAGAGAGACCTTATGTTCAAGGTGATCTGACAAATATCCCAACTTTAAAAATAAYAACTTAAAAATTAACCCATTAAAATAATACATTTATTCTGAAATGAGCAGTAAAATTAATCTTAAACCTTCTGTATGAATTATGTATCAGTTGCATACAAAATAGTAAGATCATCAGATACCTTAATGATATAGTTCTCAAAATAATTAATACCACATTAATGTYACACTGTCTGAGTCATTCAGCCTGGGACTGCAGTAAACTTCTCCCCTGAAAACAAACCAGGCAATTCTCATGCAGTCAGTACCCCAAGCCAGTCTCATGGTTGCATTTGATTTGCAGTTTATGTAGCTGCATTCAGCTCCACTGAAGTCACCAGAAGGKTTCCCCCAGGAGTCTTAGCCTGAAGTTTCTACCTCTGTGTGAGAACCCACATCATCATAACTTCCAGGGATCTCCCCTGTTTACATCYCTCACCACACACGCCTCAGTGAGGTAGCTGCAAGCCATAGTTTATCTGTATCCTCATCCCTGCTGCTTGCCAAGCATTTTGTTGACTGTTTTGGGTTTTTGCCCACCTGTTTAGACAAAATGACATATGCACACTATGCCTTGAAAGAAAACAACAACAAAAAAAAAATTCACACTTGCTAAAAATGTTTAAAGTTTAAATTTTGGGTTTGAACAAAATTGTGTCAGCTCTCCATTCTTGGATAGTGATGATGGTGCAAATTGCATCAATTATTTAAAAAATGCAGTTAGCACTCAGCATGTTTGTCAAGCAGTACTTTACTCCAAATATCTTAAAGCCTAAATACAGAATGAAAAATCATCCAAGAGTATCACTAGGTACCATCCTGTAATACTGCTGTGTGTATTGCTCTCTAAGTTCCTTCTTGGCTAGCTTTTATTAATTTGTGAACTGCTCTGGGCTTAAACTGTGACTYCTTTTTTGTCTCAGATGTTGTTGGGCTGCTACAAGTTTTCTCATTTTGACCCAAATTAACATTTTAATTTTCTGTAGAAATACTCAATTGCTTAAATTTAAGTGTGAAGAATTGAGGACCAGGTGCATGTGTTTTTGTTGGCTGGGAATWGAAAACGTTGTACTCTTTTGGATGGACTTGTATTAAGAATAGTATTCATATACACAGCAAGACCAAGTTTCATTTACTCCCAGTACCAGAACTTAAGAGCTSTTTTGAGCTTTCCAAACCAGACTGAACTGCTTGGGGGAATGCAAAATCATGGTTCATGTTGTTTCTTTGGACTTCCTTAGCATTAAGTTCCATGGCTGATGCCAACTAAAGAATACATGAATTCCCTCATATGTCATGACACAATCTCCCTGATGTCACAGGTTTGAAATAAGATTCATGCTGACACAATAATTTACTCTTTCTGATCCAGCTGAGATAAAGCTTAACTTGTAATCATTACTGGAGACACACTGGAGAGTATTAAATGTTATGAGTGATCAGATGGACCAAAAGCTTACCAAAAACGCAGGAGAATTTTGACACAAAAAAACTAACATCCTTTATCGTCCTAGCTGTTGTAATTCAGTTCTAAGGACAGGACCTAATTAAGTACTAGAAATTATTCCCTAATATTTATGTCATAGGATAAACAAGGCTGAAAAAGACTGACTTTATTGTACAAAGCAGTTGGAGGGTATACAGACCATTTTTTTTTGTTGTTTTTTGGTTTACATATTTATACTGGTCTTCATTTTTGGTAATAAAGTACTCTTTGTACCTTATCTTTTCCCTGAATAGCTACTGTAATAAAGAAAAATTGCTCCGATAATTTTCCTTTCATTTTTTATTCTGGAATCATTTTACCAGMTGCTTGTAAAATGTGAGGTGGGGGCCTTAGACTGTCACTGATGAGGTAGTAGGTAAGAAGTAACCTGAATTTCATTACTGTGTGTATCCTATCATGCTCATTGATTTTTCTTTATTGCTTCAGTGGATATTTTCCTGGTTTGCACCAGTGTAAATGTAAATGTGAGTAAGATCAAAATCAGGCTGCAAAGATCTAAACAGCTTCAAACAAACATAAATTAGGAAATAAAAAGATACATTTTAATCTTTGTTTTGTTTACAGATTTAGGGAGTAATCAGAACAGTTTACATTGTTTCAGTAGCTGTATTTTAAATATGTCATGATAAAGGGATAAATATAGGCCTGTTCACACATGCTCTAGAGTCAACATTAATAAGATCTTGCCTTCAGTGAGAACACAGCCTTTACAAGCCTGAGCTAAGCATAGTAAGTGCCATTTTCTGTCAGCATGTCAGAGAACTGCTTTAGCATTTTTTCCCTTTTGCCATTTTTGTCTTTTAGTTCAATTAAAAAATTAATGTAAAAATAAACGTGGCAAAGCAAGCAAAGGAGACATATTGAGAGGAGGGTGGGATCAGAGTAGGAATGTAAACTGAAGCAATAACTCTTGACTTCCCTCTCTTTGCTCTGCCATTTGGAGTTTGCTAGGAAGGCACCAAAGCAATAGCTCTTTTATACCATTCTGAGTAAAAAGCCACGCTGTAAACGTGTGACCAGTCCTGCAATGGGCAAAGGGGGATATTTTTCTCATGACTTTATTTAATTGTTGTGTGCATCTGTGAGCTCACTTAAACCCCATCTGCAGCCTACTTCACAACCACACAACCCAGCCTTCCCTGATCAGAATTAGGTATGTGTTGCACAACCCAACTTCTACATGAATTTCAGGCAAGTATTGAGAAAGCTTTAAATGTCCCCATTAGTAAATGTTCAGCCAGAGCTCCTTGTGGAGGCTATTGGTATCTGTTTCTCAGAGAGAACGATTTTCTGATATTATTCTACGTYAAGTTGCATTAAGAAGGGGACCTTGATTGTTTTTGGTCCTTTTTGTTGTTGCTGTTGCCTTCTGAGTAGTTGATATTTTGTCAGKGACAGAGAATCTGCACTATTTATGGGTTTTGCACTGTAAAACTACCGCAGCCCAGTCACATGGCTTCCTCTCCTAAGCCATCTGTCACAGAGGTCTGGAATTTTATGTGAATGTTGGTTGTGCAGACTTAACCCAAGTTTTTTTATTATGAAAAATGTCAGCAACTACAATATTTAGCATTTTACTTTACATTGGTCATTAAACTTGATTACTCTGTAGCTCTGTTTCATTGCTACAGTTACATATCAACTATGAAGCCAAAAAACACTGAGGCGATCATGGCAGAGCTCTATTGTCAGATCCTGGAGTGTGYGCTTGGCACTGATATAGTTAATATCCTGGATTTTTGTAACTAAGGTTTATTAATGCTGGTATAAAAATGTATTTGATATTATACAGATGGCATAAGATGTTGTGGTTACTAAGTTATTATCCAGGATAAGCTGCACTGTCAAATTCAGGGCTTAAAACTATCACAGGAGATTAAACTATTTACTAAAAAGGGGCAGAAAGATATAACCAAAGCATCTTAGTATGAACATATTAGAAGTGTATTTACTTCCCATAAATATAATAAAACATCTCTCTCTTTAAGCTGTATGATTGAAAATGTGAACTTGGCTATGTGGGAGAAGCAAACATAAGAGGTGCCTGAGTTTTTGAACCAGGGACAAGCAGATGGCTTGGTGGTGCTTTGGTCTAGGTGGGCATCTGTGTCAGGCTCGTGGATACAAAAGGGAGTCATGCTGGCTGAGTGAAGAGAGATTGTCAGGCCTTAAATTATCATCTACTACCAGTATTTTCCTTCTGATTCAGAAGATTTAATCAATCACATTTTACCTTTAAATGAGTTATCACTGCAGTGGTAGAAGGCAAGGTTGCATGAAGGAAGCTTGCCTCCTCCAGCCAGCGTGGCCATGTCACACTTTCAGCACAGGGGAAGAACTCTCTGTTSCACCACAACTCTTAAGATCCTCAGGCAGGGACAGGTTTCACTGCCCTATCTTCACTAATTGAAGGGTTGACTAATCATCCTGCCTCAGCAATATTTATTGGACAGGAAAAGAGAGGGACTTCTTCTGCCAATGTCTTTCTGAGGAAGAGGTTTAAGAAAGACAGACAAACTTTCCCCCGGGACATACCTGGCTCTTTTCTATTTACAACACAGCATCTAGGTGATTCACTTACACTATGAGTTTCCTATCATGTTACTCAAGGTAGGGAGTCTTGCTTTATACAACTGTCTCCTACACTTACACAGCACCAATCACATCTACCCCAAATTCCTAAGTATTATCCAAGCTTTGTCGTGATACAAATTTAAAAAGTAGTGATGACAATAACAAGAAGACAATGAGCAGTGTTAATTACAGTATTCTATGTGTAGATCTCTGACATTGCTATTTATCTCCATAGTCTTTGAATGTTTTCCACCTTATTCAGGAAAACACTGAACTATACCACTGAGYAGTCCTCCAGAAGCCATCTTTTCCCCTACTTGCCTTCAGTAAATGTTGGTCATAGTAAGRACTAGTCTTATAGTCATCCCTATTTAGAAAATATGTCAATATGCAGTGTAGCATGTCAAGCATGAGGGCAAATTTGTTGCTTACATTAGTAAGTTGTACTTTCAGCAGCTTTTTATCACTGAAAGAAGAAGAGTTTTTCCTCTTTTTCTGTGATCAAACTGCATAAGGCAGARCACTGACCTTTCCTTCCTTTGTTCTTGTACAACCTAGCAGCATTTGCCTCTTTTTATGAGCAGGAGAGCTTCTCCCAGACTGAAAGGAAAGGTTGGATCTCTCCCCAAACTGCATACACCTCTGCAATCAGAGGCTGCTCTTTGCTGTACTTCCCAGGAAGCAAAGGGTTTGTTAACTCAGGGAGAATGTCTCCATTAGGGAGAACCTCCTCAAGATCCCCCTGTACCTCCTAGTGTAATGGTCTCAGTGGAGACCTGTGTCTTAGTGGCCTAGACAAATTATGGTAAAGGCAGTGAGTTATTTCAAGTGATGCAGAAAACCCCGGTGAAAATTTCTCCTACTGTGCTACTTTTAGATGTATTTCTTTCCCCCTCTTTCCCCCCCCTCCATGATGCAGATGTTGTAATGTTTCCAGGGTGTGGGGGGAAGGGAGGATATGTAATAGTAATGCTGTTGATGACCTAAACAATGCATTAATGCTTTTAACTGTGAATTGGGGTCATAGTTCTCTGTAAGAGTGAAAAGATCAAGAAGATTTAAAGCTAAACTTTTTTTAAATAAAACTAGATTTAGGGTGTATAGGTTATGGTTTAGTGGCATCTTATTTAAATTCTACTTACTATATTTAAGCTGAGATGCAGGGGTACCATTACTGAAGCTACTCTTAAGTCTGCCTAAGAGTTTGACATTAACTGACATAAATCGAAAAGCTGGGTTTAGATTCAGATAAATTTAAATAAAAGCGTGCATTTATATTTATCCTTTAAAAGCACCACATGGTTATTTTACAGCCTTACCATGTCCATGTCTAAACATTTCTCTATTTCCTGTTGCATGTCAGGGAGCTGAGATAGAAGTGGATGAAAATGGCACACTGGATTTGAGCATGAAAAAGAATCGAAGCCAAGACAAAGTTATGCCTCTCACTTCTTCCAGCACAGCRCTTCCCACTCCTTCCTCTTCCCCTTTCAAAGCAAGCAGCATCTTGGTAAATGCAGCCTTCTACCAGGCACTTTGTGAACAGGAAGGCTGGGACACACCAATCAACTACAGCAAGACCCATGGCAGGAAAGAAGAAGAAAAAGAGGTATTTTTTCAGTTTCTGAATGACTTTTTCTCTTACATGAGAGAAAACTACATACGATAGKCTTAAGGACCATCTAGTACAATTTAAAGGGAATCAGTTCCCACAGGTAGAGGTCTGTGAACATTGATCTGGTTTTAATAGTCTCATTAATGGGATATAAAAAAAMCCCTTATTCACTTAGAAAAATCTTGCTTTCAGAACCCACTTGTTAATGTCTTTAAGTCTCTAAGGTAAGGGAAACAAAGGTATCCATCATTAAAGTCTGCTTTTTAAATTTTRTTACTAATGGCTTAGTCCTGTAACACAGACAGTCAAATGGACTAGCAATCACCAGGGAAGAAAAGAAAAACAAAATAAAAATAACTCCAACAAATAAAATCAAACCAAGACAGTTCTTTCATGCTGAAACAAAAGGCAATTTTTCCATACCAACTCTTCATATTATATCTCTAGATAACTTGCTATCTAAGCATTTAAACTCATGCTTAAAACCTTGCCTGTAATATTCGTTCACTGGAAAACTTTTTAWTTTACATACTGCAAGAAATTTCTGCCACTGAGTATTAGATCTGCAGCTTGCAACTTATGATATCAATCTTCTAGAGGATCACTTCCAAATCAATAATTTTCTTGATTTTTGTTTCTGTTTTGCTCTTTCATGTCTGTTCATCCTGTCTTRAAAACAAGGCAGCATAGTCTACTATGGCCTTTCTTTCTTATTATTCTACTTTGCTGGCAAGTTTGATTTTTTTTTCTCTTGATCCTGACTTTCAGGATATGGACTGCTTTCCTTTTTTTTAAATCAGGAAGGGACCACTAGCTCATTAAAGGGGTGATTAGACAAAGGCCTATCTTATAGCTTTCAGAAACAAATTAAAAGATGTTCTGGTTGGAAGGCTTTATACTACTTGCTCCTTGTTTGGTTTTTTATATGTAATAATAGAATTTGATCATTATATTAATACAAAATTATCTTTTGTTCAAATATCAAATCTGACACTTCATGAAAACATAGATGGGGTAAAGCTATTTACAATTGAAGTTAGGGGATTTACAGTTGAGATTAKGGGATTCAGGCCTCCAGTTAAAAAACCTAGAATTAAAAGATAATTCTGTTGCCCGAGGAAAAAAATCTATCAGCACTGGGCAATGGGTTGCAACATGTCCACTGTAAAAGCTTGCATTTCTTGCAGGCTGTCTTGAAGCCTTTGCAGTCTCCTCTTTGGGGCTAATGATGRTCCTTATCTCACCAATGACAGACAAACTCTGTACCAGGGTTTTGGAGTGGGTTTGATGTGAAACAGGATCCTGAGGGCTCAGGCCCTTCCCCATTCATGCTGCATGATRAGCAAGGACATCCAGCTTTGAGAGGACTGCCTTGCTGCTGGGATCAAGAGGTGTCACAGACTTGGCAGGGCACCTCTTGTGTCACTCCTCCTCCCTGCTGCCATCACAGCTCAGCAAAAGAGCCAAGACAGGAGCACCTCCACATCTACCACGGTCCATACCTGGCTTTCACAAGGCTATGATGGGTGTCTGGATATTTCCCTGTCCCTTTCCAGCACAGGGAACTTGAGACAACTAAACTACCCAACAGGACATAATGGTCCAGTGCACACAGGCACCGGTGCCCCTTGCACTCAGTGCTTTGACACTGTGCATTTTGTCCCTAATTGAGGATCTGGCCCCAGGTCTCTGCTGTGAGATTTGGCCATCCCAGGGAGCCTTGACATGACCGGTGATGTCAGGGCCAGGGGTTCTGTTTTCAAAATCAAAGACTGGCAGTTATCCTTATGCAAGGAAAATGACTGATTATATCTATTTCTAATTCATTGTTATCTGGTTCATATGCACAACAGTTGCTTAATTTTGGTGGTAATTTCCAGAAAATATTGTCTCTCTCTCTCTCTCTGCAAAATAGCCTGTCCAGATGCCCCCTTAAAAAAAAAAAAACCCTGAATTTGGAAAAAGCTCAAAATCTCTCCAAAAGGAAAGCGCTGAGAAATAACTAGAGCTGTCAGCTAGTTCAACTGTCAGTTCTCCAAAGATTTCAGGGCTTAAAAATGTTAAAAGTGCCAGATGCTATTATCTGTTATTCATGTTACCATTATGTTCTGGTCTTTGCTGAAATCAATATAAACTTCCATCTGTACATTAATGGAGTATCATTGCTTGCTTTCTTTCTGTAGTGTGCATGCATGAATACACACATGCTCTTTGCAGGAAATAGCRGTGCTTGGACCAATTGGGCTGGTTCCGATTTTTCTTTTAGTCTGAAATTCTTTAGATTTTAATAGCRTTTAACTATAAATCCATTCAAATGGAAAAGGAAAAATTATACATACAGTTGGGCTTGACTAGCTGTGATGATYACCATCCAACATACCAGAAAGAGAGAAGTGCTAAAGGTGCTTTTCCAAGGGATTATCTCTCCCTCTAAATATAAATAGTTGGAGAAGTACACAAGCAAAGACATGATACTCTACTTTCAGTCTTAAGTGCAGAGGATCAAAAAGTATTTGTTCTTCATTTCTGAYCTTCTGTGTTTCAGACAGATGCAACCCCTTTTGGGCCATGTGTAGTGATGTAAGATTCTAGAAAGCCAGTTTCCTTTGCCTACATTTCCTTTGCACTGTCCTGATTTTGCAGTTTCTACATGTATGAAGATTTTATCTTGCTTGAATAACWACAAGTGTCCCCCAAGGAAATAAGAAAATGCTGAAAAAGTCACCTTTTTAAATATCTATATATCTCCCTTACTCCTGGGAAATATTCTAGGAAAAAAACTGTATAAAACTGTTGATGTTTCTGCATGTATGTGTGTGTATCGGCTTAGCTTAAAAAAATTTAAAGATCTTAATAGCTCAGTTCAGGAAAGTCACCATTAAGAACTGAAAAAACCCTAATTATTTAAAGATATAAAATTAAAATACTGCAATTTTAAACCCTCTAGTATCAGTTATACTGGTGGCTGTAGGTGTACTCTTGTCAGTCTTCACCATGAAATTTTGTTTTTATTAAATGACTCAGTGAAATGAAGCTGTGACCTGCAATACTACAGCATTTTGTCAAGCCTTGGATATACATATTTCTCCATCAGTCTGCTCTGTGCAGCAGGTATCAGACAGTGACAGGATGAATAACTCACACACACGCACAAACACACACACACTAAATTTCTGGTCCATGACCAGCAAAAGATCAGCATATCTTTCATTTAAAATAAAGTACACAAGTTATGCATATGAAAATATTAACAAATCTTGCAGCACAAACAGTTATGGCTACTCTGGTGTGCTGCAGGTGCATCCTGAGGTACACGACTCAGATCAAGATCACAGTGGAGTGCTGGAGGGTTCTTTTCACCACCCCCTACTCCAGGCTGCTCTCAGAAGTGAAAGAGGGCTGATATATGCTTGGTTTAGATACATAGGATCCAGGCAAGGCATGCTTTAAATTTTTAGAAGTACACATCAKTTCARTGATGCAGATGTAGTAGCCYGGCAGAGTTAGTTGTTAGACAGGAAACTGATAAACCACCCTTTTTTCACATCCATTAAATTAAGTGGAAACCATTTTACCTGTGTTTTTTGAAGTTATTTTGACATCTGATCCCTTCCAGCTGGCAACAGGGTGTTAGCATTTTTTGTTGTTTCTTAGAGGAGCTTTCAATTTTACAACTTAACTTGTACTGGTGATGATCCCTGCTTGCCCTTATGTGTTTGTARGASAGGTARGTCAGAACTTGTGGACAGAAGTAGTCAGGAATTCAAATACTCATGGCAAAATCACCCCTATATGATTTATATGGGAACAAGATTTAACCCAACTTTGGAAAARTATCTTTGATGTTTCTTGGATCTTGAACAAAGCTGACATCCATTTTTCCACTTTTGCATTTTAGCATTTTAATTTCCATGTTTGGAAGACTTTCAATCATTTATTATTTCCGTACTAACATTTTATCATGGCCTTCTGTGGTTGCTAATTTTCTTCATTGCTCCTTATCTGAARTTCTCCTTCAAAAATATAATTCCCCAAGCCTGAAATATATGAGGGTTTTTCTATTTATTTAAAATAATTACTCATTAATTACTGTGAAAGAGTGTTAGTAAAGCTGAATATATGTATTTTTGCTTTCTACATCTGTAGCAGATTAGATTTTTCCCAAACAAATTAACCCCACAAATGTGGTTGAAAATATCAGTAGTAAYTGATACAGCAATATTATGGTACCATTTCTATATGTATGTGAAGTGTGAGTTACAGTAGGCAGTAGGTAGCCAGTARCAGAAAGCAGAAGAAAGTCATATTGAAGATCCAACCTCCAAACAGGCAAAGATGAGCTGCCAGAATTGAGGACCATATGGAAGCTTTATCAGAAGAAACACCCCTGCAGAGCTTACAAGACCCAGGAGGCAGAAACTCCATTTTCAGTCCAGATTTGACTCAGCCCTGCACTCTGTGTTAACAGCTCTGCAGACAGCCCTGCTCCTCTGTCCTGGCACGTCTCTCAGCTGCACAAGCCCAGAGCATCCATGGCACCAGCACTGCCAGTTTAGCAGAGGCTGGGACCTTCCCCTCCCAACCACAGGCAGTGGTTTCTGGTTCTACAGATGGTAATCTCTGGGAAACACCTGAGTATTGGAATGGAATCACAAAACCAMCATGAAGTCCAAGAAGGAATTAATAGAGGTCTGATAATTGATGCTGCAAGCTCTGGAGAATTCTCAAATGATAAAATAGCTACAGAGCAACCCTCGAAAAAGAAAATACTTATATTTCATGAAAAGAGTAATAACTGAAGGCATTACGTCTCGAAACAGCATAAACCAAGCTATTTTGAAGTGATCAAAGACTTTTCCTTCCAAGACACCAAGTTTCCAAAATGCCTTCCCAAGGGAGTGAATGCTCATGACTCATACCATCCACCAAACAGCATGGTAGCAGAGATGATTTTGTCTACAAATCAAGAACTACCCTTAGCACCCTKTTATTAAGAAAGCTTCAAAGTTTTTTTGTTCCTTATTATTTTCATTTTAACAAGAATCTGCTCTTTCAATAAGRTAACAGGACATTCCATTCCACAGACCTAAAAAAGCTTTGCATATGTAAATAACACTTCTAAAAAATTTATTATTGCAGTTTTGTAATTTATGGTCACCACTTGAACTGTGTTCAAAAGTCAGCAATCTACTTACAAAAAACCATTAATTTCTCCTATATATGGCATCTGCTTTCAGAAATATTTACACATTTTTAAAAGTCTGCCTGTAAGAACCAGAAAATATGACATGCTAAACTTTCTTAATTTCTCTCCATCACTTCTCTCTCTTTCTCCTTTCCTTTCCTTTCCTTTCCTTTCCTTTCCTTTCCTTTCCTTTCCTTTCCTTTCCTTTCCTTTCCTTTCCTTTCCTTTCCTTTCCTTTCCTT
>CADDXX010000648.1:78442-91987 GCA_902810485.1 Alauda arvensis
GTTTCTTGAATGTATGGGAGGACTTGAAAAGAGAAACCTTTTGTTACATTCTCATCTAATATTTCAGAAAGATCCAGTGGGCTCACCAGAAAACATGGAGGAAAAGAAGTACCCAGGAGATGTCTCCATACCGAGTCCTAAACCCAAGCTCCATTCAAGAGATCTCAAAAAGGAACTCATCACGTGAGTCACAAAAAATGCTGCATTTTCCTTTGCCCTGGTAAAGACTGGCTGTGCTGCTGTTCTGACTTCTCTTTTGGAGTWGATTTGCAGGAGCTGAGCAGAGATACTTGCACAATTTACTGCTGGTAGTTAGTTCCACATTGTGGGTGTGAAAACGTGAGGTTTGGAGTTGTGACAAGCCAGAGTGTGCCTGGGGGTCTAGATAGATAAATGACTAAATTTATACTGGGTGCCACTCCTTGTTCCCCAGATAGATAGGTAGCAAGTGGACAACAGCTCCTTCTACAAAACCCACAGTTTCCTAATGTGCTGCAGATTGGCTCTGCTAATGCTKACATTATTAAATAAGCTTTAGTTCAACAATTGTCATTACAGATCCATTGCTTAGAGCTTATGTAGAAGCAATGAGAATTTATCAGAAACAAAACATGCAGAGATCATAAAAAGAGAAAATACAAGACTGAASAGAGTTTTCCAACCTGTAGGCAAAGTSYTTMATCTGTTTCCTTCCAAGCAGAAWAAGTCATTCAGTCCTGTTGAAAATCCAGTGGCTGTAGAAATTCACGCCCTGGCACTATAGGYTAATACTCTCTTTTTGCAATTACTGAGATGCACTTGCTCTGTTTTAAGTTCCAAACTTTACTATCTAGGACTGCAAATAGATTCTATTAAGTCTGTCTGCACCACTTGTTTCAGTTTAGAATTGTTCACTAAAATTGTCCCAAGCAGCTCATAACACAAGCCACTTTTTAAAAATCTCATCTAGGCTCTTCACAAAATCCCTTTGAGTTCATGTCAATATCATTTTGATAWTRACACAGAGTTTTCACTGTAATAGTCAWCTAGGASTCAGCAATCATTTATRGCACTCTTCTTTTTGTCCCAAGCCAGAGCAGRTCTCTCTGAACAAGTGTGGTCCAAACCATTCAGTGATGATAGCCCATAACATATAACTGCAGGCTCACCCATAAATAAACGAGTCATGTCCCACCAACTTGTGTCCTGCTCTCCAGACTCAGTGGCACTGAAGCAGTTAGAGCTGCCTCTAGAATTTACATTTCCCTGGGGCAAGCTGCTGTGAAGAGCAATTCTTTCCCCTCATGTCATACAGTCTGCATGTTGTCTACTCACCACATTTTATCTGCAGTCGTAGTTCATGACCTAAATTGCTACAGGTCAGGTTRTTTTGCCTCTTCTTCTAAAACAAATGCATACAAAAATCACTGAGAGTGTTTTTGCTGAAGATTAATGGCTTTTCTTTTRTAATATTTATTCCTTTGTGATACTGACCTGTTTTGAGATACCTGTAATATACTTTTCTAGTCTCCTAAATAATAATATCAGAGTTTTTACTAGGGCAATAATGAGCTTATAAAAGAGTTGTACTCTATTATATTTAAACAGTATTTAAAAACAGGTATCTCAAATGTAACTGTGCCAAAAATTAAATAAGGAAGTTTTAATTTGTCAGAAGAATCYATAGGCAATATAAGGATCAGACTACATTCCTATGATCCCACTGAGCTCAGATATTTTACCAAACAATTCAGTACAGTTGGCTCCATCATGAGGAAGCTTTTAAAATGACATAGGCACTTGCAGAGAAAAAATTTTGAACGTGGTTAGCGCAGTTGGAGCAAACTACTGAATGAAAACCAACGTCTAGCATGTGCTTTCTATTTTTCCATGTTAATTCTGTGGCCATAACAGCATTGCTCAGGTTGAAATGAGCTGTGAAAATGAGGCTGATGTCTTCCTAAGGCTTTTTTACAGATTTGAAAAACTTCCTAGCATTCTGCCAGCTCAGAGAAAATAGCCAGGTGAGCATCTCAGGCACCCCTTTTTCATTAGCATGGAGCACTAGTTAACAGTTTTTGTGCAGAATCTAGCTTGCCCTTTCTATCCATATTCCCAGTGAAATAAAAACAGTTTTTTATAAGGCAACTCTGCTGGGTTGGTGTTAGACTGTTCTAAAGCACTGCACAAGGGTGTATTTAATTCACCTCCCCCTCCAAGCACAAGTTGCATTTCTTTGCCTTTTTGCAGACCATTGTATCTCAGTTTGATAAACGGCTTCAGTGTTACAACTGAAAAAGTGCTGAGGGAAAAGAGAAGCTATAACACCTTCTTCACGTCGAGCATGCACTCTTGTCTTGGTTCCAGCCAGGACAGGGTTAAATTTTGCAGGAGGTGGAGTGGCCTGGGAATTATTCTATAACGTCACCCAGGGAGAAGGTTTTCCTCCCAGTCAAGTAAGCTTGGCAAAGGGAGCAGCTAGGTAACACCAGTTATGTTCTAAGCAATCATTTGCTATCTTGTGCACTTTTTTATGGATATTCTTGCTGTTACCAATCATTTTACTATCTCATTGCTATTTCCAGTAGGAAGGTGGGGGGGGAGGGGGTGTGGTGAACAAGCAGACTATGGTTTGGTGGGAACACTAATCCGGAGAGTACCATCSCCAAACCACAAYCACCATCTTTGYATCACTTCTCAGTTCAGCTGAGAAACAGCTTGCGAAAGTTTTGTTCTCTTTTGGAACTTCAAATGTGTGATACTGACATGCTTTCTGTTCTGCAAGCAACCCTAACCTTTCTCACTTTCATCAGTAAATAAATATTGAATATGTTTCTAAAGAAGGTGCCTTATTTTAGTCAGAATTAAAAGGAATTAGTTTAAATATTATTGTTCTCTGGCCTCCAGTATGTTATCAGAAACTTCAGCTCCAACATTTATGAATTGCTGTGAAAATTTTGTGCCAATAATAAAACAGTCTTTTTAAGAACCCATTTTGTAAGCAAAATAGCTATGCAAAGGCGACCCTATACAGATAAAAAAATGATTTGAATTATTTGTGTTGTGGAAATAGGAGAAATTCTTTCCCTCTGTACTTCAAGTAATAATTAAAAAATAGAAGTGAAGTTTTTCTAGATTCCTGCAGTGTCGTGACAGTGTGTAATGATGAACGTGATTGCCCTAAGGATCATTACATAATTCACTGCAGAGTATGGTGAGCTATGTGTTGGATTATAGATACTCTAATTTCTCCTTCCTTATTCTTTGCACAGCTGTCCAACCCCGGGATGTGATGGCAGCGGTCATGTAACAGGAAACTATGCCTCWCACCGCAGGTAAGAAACAACAGGAAGCCTAAAACAGGAAATAGAGCTASTTTCTAGCTCTTGTCATCTTTGAACCTTTTGTGCTAACCATGGATAAGTATTCAAAAGAAGTTTGCAGAAAATAATCCACAGAGAAATGTGGCTGTTTTTCCTGGTTTCGTTACATTGGTGAAGGTCTGGACTTAATACACKGAGGCAGTTAAGCAGTATATGCTTRTTACTGCAGCTGCACTTCTCAGCTGAAACTTGCAGATAAGTCATTTAGTGAAGTTTGCATTTCCCTGAGTGCACAAGCAGTCTCTATACAGCTGCTGTTGCATGTGATTATAAATGAGGTTTCTGCATACCTCTCTATGAATGGCTTTGAAATTTATAATCTGCTATTATAACCTGAGGATATTAAATATTTTCCTCAAAATAGCCTACTGTCAACCTAGGTGTTGAAACAATAATTTCCTGTTTTTCCCCTGGGAGCAGAATGGAAGTGTTTTATGCCTTCTACCTACMAGGTGGACCAGATCCTCTAGCTGTCCTAGGAAGCATAAAGGATGGATTCTGTGTACCACTGTCCMCTCATAGCAAAGCTTTACAGGGGCTAGAAATCTTTATCCCTAACTACATAGATTTTTAGTGCTTTAAGAACCACAGCCTTATGGGATTGGTCCTTCTTTGCCAGGAAAAAATATTTGAGAGTATAATTTTAACTAATTTAAATCATAGATTGTCTGGATGTTGTTGTTTTAGATAAAAATAAATGTTTTGGTTCAGTAAAATATTTCACATCAGGTTTTCTTTTCAGTGTTTCTGGRTGCCCATTAGCTGACAAGACATTAAAATCCCTTATGGCTGCTAACTCTCAGGAGCTCAAGTAAGTATTGACAATAGCACAAATGTTAYTGTTTTTTATCTTTAACAAACATGTTTTCCTGTGTTATTGGAGTTGTAAATTTGAATTGCTCTGAGTGGTATCAAACATTTTTCTGAAAAACGTAGTGAATTGGTTTGAAAGCTTTTGAGCGAAATAAAGTTTACTTTTCTCCATTTTTCTTTCTTCATTCTTGTACCCCTTCATTTTCATTAATTAATTAGGACCTGGATGGGACAAAAGTTGTGAACACTAGGAAAGATGAAGCTTTCTCAGTATTTCAGAATCAGAGAGGAATAGAAAATATCTAATATGYAAGACTGATCTGGCAACTGATCCAGATAGAATTAATTGGAATTATTTAGATAGAAATAAATCTAGTTAGAAAAAATGTAAAACTGAGACCAGAATACCTGCAAATCCTTTTATATTATTCACTACCCCTTACTATGTGTTTAATGTCACTGAAGCAGACATCAAGTCATATGATTTTGTGCTGGCATAATTCTCACCATGAAATGTCACTTACAAAAGGACTGTGCAGGCTTTGCTGTATAGACAGATGTATAGGGACATATGAATATTTCAAAAATCTGTAGTCAAGAGAGGCACTGGCAACCAGTCATCTAGTTATTGAATTGGCTTTGTCAATAAGGATGTGGGGAAAAGGGAAGGATAATTAGAGTTCTTTCATAGCTTTCCCTCTGCAACTTGTAAATTGGATCCCATAATAGATGGCTTGGAAAAACTCATGAATGCATGTGAAAAGGGGAGAACCCCGTGACYGTCCTTTCTGTCCTTTAAGTCCATCCCTAGTCCAGATAGAAGAAAATAAAGTCTGATCATGGCACTATTTTCCTTTTCTAATGGTATTAATAGCAGAAGTGACTACATTTAAGCTTGGCCGAGTGTTTGGCTCCCCCAGATCAGATGTTAGTGGCCTTATTCCCTAGCCTTACAACTTAAGTTATAATTGCAATGCTGAACTGATGGTAGCTATGAAGTTGAATGTACAGGAGATGCAGCAAAATAGCAAAGACTATTTATATAGGCAGCTGTCCAAAGCAGTTTGCAAAGCCAGTAGGTAAACTGGCACATTGGCACAATGCTTCGTTTTTTGACATCTCTGATCCTCAAAGGTATAAAATTTAGGTTTTGTGTGTTTTAAAAGGAACTGACTTGCAAAAATGCTGACAAATTTGAAGTCATTTGCTGAGTCATATATATTTGTCCCTGCTTTTATTGGCTTTCTGCCATACAAAGACACTCACACAAATATTTTGAATAGTTGCTCCTCATGCATCACCCCCCCGCCCCATTCATGTGTGAATAAGTAAATTTGCATACCAATATGGTTATTTTTCCACTAAAGCTTCTAGAGTTTTGGTCATGCCATAAGGAAAGAGGAGCAACAGCATATGACTTAAATGACAAACTGCACACTGTACGCCATGTATAATAAGTGAGTTGTGAAAGACAAAGTCAAAGTTCATGGACATTTCACAGACAGAAATATGTTGCATAACGCAGTTAGCATTTAATTTCAATTAACTAGAAAAAGAGCAAAAATCAAAATCTGTTCACAGACAATTCGCAAAAGGAAAAAAGGCAAAATAAAATTATTTTTTTACAAATGCACCACCTTAATTATGTTCCTGCAAACATAGCTCAGGTGATATTTTGAACAAAACTCTGCTTCTGYCTAAATTAAATCTTATTCCAAAATGCTGCATTCATGCTTGTGCTGGTATGGTGACATCAATAGTTAATTTTAGCATTGCTATGTGAGCAGAGGGCATAAACACTCATAGAATCAGGCCAGGAAAGTACCCTCATGTAGTTAGGCATGAATATGAAAAAGCTGTGTATTTTTTCCAAATGTTATTCATGTTTAATTTGCCAGAATCAAGATAAGATTTTGGCTTTAATTATGAAACTCTATGCCAGCAAAGATACAAGGCTTCCATGTGATCCACAGTTTGGAAATAAGGAAGAYCTGCTCAGAAAATGGGCCTGTGATTCAGATTCAAGAAAATTTCTAWAYGCAGATTCTTGCTGCTCAGAACARTCTGAGGTGGTCAATTTAAAACATAATAAGTTTGATGATGACTCAKATTTTAAAGCTAAAAGGGATAATTGTGGCTAATATCCTATTTAATCAAAGAGCTTGCTTATCAAGMCTTAAATAATTTTAAATGTGTACTTTAAAGAGGTATTTACTTACAATTCAGAAACTATTACTAATAGCTGATGAGTCCTATCCTTAGACTAGCTTTTGCAGTGGTTAAATGTCAATTTTTAGGAGAGATTTGAGCAGGTTTTCTGCATGGGTTCCACAYAAAATATTGATACTGATTTATATTCCATAGGCAGTATAAAAAATTTCAGAAAATGGTTTTCTCAGCTGACCTCTGTGGGCTTGCCTTAACTACAGTTYATATCCAACACCTCTGGTGAGCTTTTGAGGGAGAAAGTGTACCAGAAGTGCTCCTAAACTGGCAGCTCAGGGTTTAAACTTCTCATGCAGTTGTAGTTCATCTTCCTAAAGATAAAGCTATCCTCTTGGAGAAAGGGACAAAGTAGGAGGCACTTAATGTCAATTTGCAAGAATTTATGTGGGAAATCAGATTTATTTTTGAATAACAAATTTGGAAGAATTGGAAAAGAATYGTAACCTACATCCACTTGAGGCTTGATGTCTCTTAATTTGACGTCTTGAGACCTCTGGCTCTTCAATTTAAATCTTATTTTCTTGGCTCTGCACAGGAATCCATTATAGAGGATGACTCCTTAAAATGGGGTACCAGTCCAAACACCACCTAAAAGCTGACAAAATTCCACAGCATTTSTGATTGCAAGGCAAGAGATTCTTGGTGTATTTTGTGTTCTAGAATTTCACAATCCTTACAAAGATATAACCAATATTTAGAAAACCCAACCCAGTGGTCAAGATTAAGTCTTGCAAATTAAACATTTTGCTTATTTGTCAGTAGCCCACTTGAAATACCCTTTTACAGTTTTATTAATACTGATAATATCTCRGCCTCAAATCTTCAGTGACCTCGAGAACAGCTTAGACTCCAATGCAGTTGGAAATCTGTCTCTGCCAGAAGTSGTAAATACAGATGGGGTGATATAAAATTTAGTTCAGTTTTTAAATATACTCACAAATCCCAGACTTTCAGATCTGAATGTCTAACACAAAGAGCYTTTCTTGAATTAAAGTCCACCCCCAGTCTATGCAGGGAGCCCTTCCATCTGTGATCATCTGATAAAACAAGTAGCCAAAATTAATTTCCTTAGCTTTTGGCAGGTGTTCTGGATTTACTTGTGAGCATTCACACTCTCCAGACATCTGCCCTYGCTGCCTGCTCCACATGACATTTTGCCCAGTCCTTGTCCCACACTTAAACAGGTCARCATTTAGTCATGCAGTCGAGCATATCCCAGCACTCTGCAAACCCCCACCTTTACCTTTGCTGTCAGCCTGAAGCAAGTCATTCTGCCAAAAATATTTTGTTTGSTAAGTGTAGTCATGAAATGTTTTGACATTATCTTTAAAAAAAAGTCACCTCTTTCTTCATTTGAAATTAYTTGCTGAATTCTACTTGAATCAATGCATAAATTTGCTCATGTCCAAAAGAAGTCAGAATTTCTGACAAATTAATTGTTCRCAGAAAACTAGTTTTAAATATTCTGTGAAGAGATGCACCTGCACACTCAGATGTGCTATTACAATTATATTTGTAGGTGTTTTCCATGGCAGCCTACCAATGACTAGTTGAAATCATGAATCTCTTTAACTCAGGAAAGATTCACTACCAACTGAGACCCTTAAGAGTATATTGAACCCTGCAAGATTCCTTTATGGTTCAGTACAACATTATTTGGCACAACTCCTTAAGTAATTCTGATACTCTGTAAAAATAATAGCATTTCAAAGTCCCTTAGGGTTGCTTAGTGTAAGAACTTTGTGTTGTAGAGTACAGAAACATAGAAAAGGCTGGCATAACTTCTAAGGCAAATGTTTTTTGGTGCTGCTTTGTTTGCTGAAGTGTGTTTATATTGTGTCAAAAACCTCAAACCAAACAACCCCACAAATAAACAATAGTTTTAAATTAAAAAAAAAAAAACCAAAAAAAAAAATAAAAAAAAAACCCACAGAAGTGGAAAGACCTACTGACACAAGTTAGCATTTGGGGCACAGCAAACAAGAAACCCTGCACAGCCAGATTGCTGGCAAAAGCACACTAATAGGCAGGGTTTTTTCTTTTTGTTTTGTGGATGTTTCAGTATTAAACATTCATACTTGAAAGGCTTGTTTGTCATGCATACACAGAGAAACCCCTTAACTATGAGAAATAAGCATAATCCAATTGCTCAGCTGAACACCCAACTGAATCTCAAGCTAGAAAGAGATGGTCCTGTGGTATGCTTACAGTGCTAGAGTACACAAAGTATTAAATTCAAATTCTGGCTATCATCTACTGATGCCTAAAAGTAAAACTGYTTCTCTGCTTTAATTTCCCCTTCTGTAAATACTGGCAAAATGCTTATTTATATCTCTACCTGAACACATCATACCAATAACAAACAAACAAGTAATAGCAAATTTACAGATAGATCTATATCAAGCTGCTTTTTTTCTTCTCTTTGTAACRTTGATTCTGTACAGGGAAAAACATTTGATGCAAACATTGATATAAACTAATTAAATTGACACATCCTATACAATGTATTTCAYATTCCTTATTAAAACTCTGCTATTTAAAAAAAGAATCACTCCCCAAAAAAGGGAGTCTGCTTATTTAAGAAAAAAAAAAACCAACAAAACAAACAGTGAGAGGTAGGTTTAGTCATTCAGCAGAAGCTCTGCTGTTCTTTCTTCCACTCTAGACAGAATAGAGATTGCACACATTATTTACTCTGTATCTTTGTGACTGTATCTTGTAAGGTTCCTATATTATTCCACAGGTGCCCAACACCTGGCTGTGACGGCTCTGGCCACGTGACAGGGAACTATGCATCCCACAGAAGGTAAAAACCACCCCATCACYTGGGGCTGCAGTGCTCAGGGCTCTCAGCAGAAAGAGGTGGCTCTTATTCTGTGTGCTTCTTTCAGCTTGTCTGGTTGTCCTCGTGCCAGGAAAGGAGGTATCAAAGTCACTCCTACCAAGGAAGAAAAAGAAGACCCTGAACTTAAGTGAGTAGAGAAGCAGGGGTCCACCAGCACTGCAGGGTGTGAAATGGCCTGTAAGAGTTCAGGACTTGAGGAATCACAGAGAGATGTCCCAGTTAACCTCAGCCATGTGAGAATAGTGCCCAGAGCTGGAACCAAACCAAGTRTTTCTGCTTCTAGTGGAGCTGGTGGAGTCCATCACCTAGGAGACTGAACAGTGAGGAGGGATTGCTGTATCTGCTTGCATTGCTCCAATTATTTTAAAGAGTGCTATGCAAGTGCCAGTTGGTTAAAAAACTTGGCAAAATGAAGGAAAATTATTACTGACTGAGGTGAAACATGTCAGCTAATTAAATCAGAGTGACACCTTCAAAATATGTTCCAGAGAACTTAAATATMTGTAAGTCTTATGCTTTATCTCTACCTAAGAATGAAAATTTCACTTCAGTGAAAACTGGAAAGTTGAATGGCTTGAATGAACATTCTATTAAAATTTGTAAACGATAACTGCCAGAATATAAAAAGATTTAGTTGTATGGAATGTTGCCTTAATAATTGCTAATGATTTTTGRGAAATTGCATAACAGTGACAGAGCAGCACAAAAATTTCCCTATCCTTTCTTTGCAAGTACTTGCATGGGTTTCCATGCAAGTTTTCCAGTTACRGGAACCCACCCTCTGCTTCATCCCAGAAACCGAGATAGAAAGGAGACAATGTTGACTTTCCATACACTTGAAGAAGTGTGATTTATTGCCCATGATAGACTCTGAATTCCCTTTTCTAGTAAAATACTGTCTAAATGAATGTCTTATTTTCTTAGTCTCTACAACTGTGTTTCAAATTACCTTATTTTAAGATCAGCTGTATCCCCATAACCCAGCTTGACAAGACTTGGATGCTCTGGTACAGTGTGCCACCAGGGACCAAGTCTTACTCCATTAAAGCAAAGTAGTAAAGCAACCAGAGTGATTTTCTCGGAATTTTTTAGACTTTCTTTGCCTGTTCTCTCCAGTGAAAATGAGGGTTCTTTTGCTGTGTTTCTGTAGATGCCCAGTGATAGGCTGTGATGGCCAAGGTCACATATCAGGTAAATACACTTCTCATCGCACTGCTTCTGGTTGTCCTTTGGCTGCCAAGAGACAGAAGGAGAGTCCAGTCAATGGGTCTTCACTATCCTGGAAACTGAACAAACAAGAGCTGCCACACTGTCCTTTGCCAGGCTGCAACGGGCTGGGTCATGTTAATAATGTTTTTGTCACCCACAGAAGGTATAACTTTGTGTTTCCTCTTTTCATTTTTCCTTAACATTCCACTTTGAATTGGCAACATGGGAATTTAGAGTCAGAATAAACTGTGCTGAAATCTTTATAGTAATAACATTGCAGTTAAAGTAATACAAAATACTTTGAGAGACTTAAAACTTTTATGTCTTTTTCTATGTTCCCATTTAAGCATGACTTTCCAAGGTGCTCAGATTAACACAATGCCTATGCATTTTAAAACTAAGTAGAATTCTTTCCCAGGGAAAGATAGAGTTCTATCTGCATTTCTTAAAAAAAAAAAAAAAAAAAAAGAGAAATGTAATTGAAATGTCACCAAAAATGTTTTAGCCAAGAGTCATTCATTTTTTCTTTCTACCAGTGGAAAAGCTATATTCATATTAGAGTATATTCTCCATGCTCTATCTCCTTTGCTTTCTTCCTAACACTTTGCATTTAAACAGCTGAAGTTACACAAAGAAAAAACAATAAGCATGCAACCTTAATATGGATTAAAGTTCGAAGTTACAGCAATCTTACAAAGAAAATTACCCTTCCAGAGAAGGAGTCRCACATATAACTAACAACAATAAACACCATCTATCACTGTGAAAAATAATAATCTGACCATATTGAATCAAAAATAATCAGTCTGATTGGCAAGTTTGGTTTTCTGTCTTTAACAGTAATTAATTMTMCATGCTCTATCTYCTTTGCTTTCTTCCTAACACTTTGAGCCAACTTCTCCAAAACAAGTAATGTCCAAGGTCATTTGAATAAATTCAGTCACAGTCCAGTGTTATCCTAAYTTTATTTCCTACATCCCATCTAAAAGTCTTTTCATTAGGACACTACTGTAAATTGTGGCTAATTAAGCAAGTAGCAAAAACTGTATGTTAGCTGGTAGCAATTCATAGTACAGATTATTCCTGTCCTACATARGACTGGGTCACTCCCAAGATCACATTAGTTAAAATGACGTAGCAAATATAACTTTTTTGATAGCCTTTTCTAGGACATTTAAAACCTAACAAATAACTCATGGCTTTCAAACAATCTCCAGAGCTATCTGCTCTGGGCAGAAGATAATRAGCAGAAATTTAGAACTAAAGAACTAGCTTCTTTCCCTGTATAGGTTTTAGCCAAGCAAATGAAAACTTGCTCTGTTAGGTTTTTTTTTCTATGTGGAAATGCCATGTCTGTTAGAATTTTAATTTTTTTTTTAATTTTTATACCCACACCCACACACCCACACATCAACCATTTTCCTGTGGAACAAAATTTTCTCTCACTCCTTACTCGGCTACACCTAAAAACAAATCCTTCTGCCAGYTCTTCAGCATATGGGTATTTCTTCTTTGTTATTTATAAAGATAGTATTAAGACAGTGCAATTCCTCTTAGCCCTTTAGTGGGCTATAAAAATTGCCTCAGATAATTGCCAGCTGATGAAATTGTAAGCTTTGAAGTAGCAAAATGTAATTTAATGTGAACAGTGGTTAAAAAGCAAACTGACTATATAATAAGACCATTCAAAATAGCTATTACAGCCTGTAGGGTATATCCAGAGTTATTATTGTATTGATCATTATTATGTATCAACAAAGTGATACAATAATTGTTCACWGTGGACATCGTCCCATTACCTAATTTTTTTAGGATAGTAAACTTGCCATTTYAAACGACCATACTCTCCTCTCCTTTGGACCACAATCCCTCGATAAAACCAGTTTATAAGTGTTTGAACTTTAAGAATTCTGTAAATGCATCTTCATATAGCWTAACAGTAGCTGCTACTGCAATTTTGATTATTTTGAAATATGCTTAAGAGTTATTTACTCATAGATTGAGATTWCTGTGCCAATTTTCAAGCTGGAATATACAGCTAAATGACTCTTTATGAGTTATGTCATTCCCCGAAGCCATGCTATAATGGAGATACTGATGTGACCTTAGGTACAGAGGTCTGTCCAAGTGCATGATAATATTGCCTGAAAGGATTGTTGCCATTTTCAAGTGGGTGCTAATGTTTTTTTTCCTATCTGTTTCAGCCTGTCTGGTTGTCCTCTGAATGCACAAACCATAAAAAAGGGCAAAATTTCGGAAGAATTAATGACTATCAAGCTTAAAGCAAGTGGCGGTAAGGAGAKCTGTAAAAAACGATGACATTTATTTAGATAGGAGGGCCCTGACTCCCATTTATACTTGTGCCCCTTTATGCCATTCTGGCATTAATTCTCACTACTTTCAGTTGTCTCTAGCAATAAAAATTCTTGACTARCAAAAATATTTGCATGAGAGATTATAAAATTATTCTCATTTACATCTTGATAACAACATTGAGGATATGCTCCTGTCACAGAGCATAATTTTTTTTATTTGAGTATGCTTTCAATATTGTTTTTATTAATAAACAATTAGTTAGRGATCAGGAGGACTTAGCCATCTGATTAATAAGGTAAGAAAAGAAGGGMGAAATATTGTGGGCAGAAATTGACTCATCTCTCTAACTTCATTCCTACACAGTTTAGTATCTATGCAGTGCTTGTGCAATTTAGCTAACCTAAGTGCAAAGCAATAATTACCAAAGAGTTGCAGGGGGAAATGTGTAGGAGTCCCCCTTCTTATACAATGTGCTCTAGCAAGTTGGGCATCGAGCCAGGATTCAGGAAATTTAGTCTTTAGCCTCCAACTGCTGAGGAAAACGGTTGCAATACTGCTTACATATTTCCCAAGCTKGCTCCCCAGAAGACTCAGTTCTGGGCTTTAAAGCAGCACACAGTGGCACAAATCTCCAGGCAGAGTTGGGCTCAGACTGATACTAAGCAGAAACAGGCACATGTATTGCCAGCAGCTGCTACAGCTCAGTATTTTTCAGGACAAGGTTTTCATTAAAGAACTGAAGCTTTTTTCCTTTGCTATGTAACTTGCTGGGAC
>CADDXX010000648.1:92047-281447 GCA_902810485.1 Alauda arvensis
ATACTTTTTAACTTTCTGAAAATTTCACCCCTTTCTGTTATTTAAATATCACTATTTATCAGTTATAACTAAGGCTGCGCTTATTGAAATTATTCTGCACAGGAACTTGCCCCCACAGGAATTCTTGCAAGATCAGAAACAGGTACAGATGAGTGAACARTTATAATACTAGTGAAGATATTGTCCTGGTGCATTTCCTGAAAAAGAAGGGTTGCTATTTCATTACTTTTAAACAAACAAACAAACAAACAACCACACCTAAGCACCAAAAATATCTCCTCATGTTTTATGATAAACTTTCCTCTTTYTGGGCAATTTTTCCCTTCTGTACCCTCCAGCTTGTAGTTACATGATGCAATGAAAAAAAGGAAATTGTGAAAAAATGAGGACTAGGATAGCTCTATCTGTGTTTCAGYTTGTGTAGATGTTTAATAAGCAGGAAATAATTTTGACAGTAAAATCAAACTAAAAGGCAATTTCAGGATCAATCATTCGTTGAAAAGCTTATTTTCCTATGGTTAAGTAACAGGTAACGCAGCTGGTTACTCATGCATCCATTTATACTTTAAATCTGATATTGTTATTTTCAACTATTTACAGGTATTGAGAGTGATGAAGAAATAAGACACTTGGATGAGGAAATAAAAGAACTSAATGAATCCAATCTAAAAATAGAAGCTGACATGATGAAACTTCAAACTCAGGTATGCCATAAATGTGAAACCTTTTCTTATGCTATGTTTAAGCACGATAAATAAATTAAATGCTATATAAATGCTATGTTTAAAAATAGCTAGTCTCCTCTGCACTTGTTTTTCCAAGCTTTCATTTTGTTATATGTAAATAAGCAGCAGGTATTGTCTTAAAGATCTGGTGAATGACACATTCAGAGCAGTTTGTAGCTAGCCTCAGCAAGCAGAAATAAAATATACTTACCAAACAAAACATTCATTTTCCATTGTTGACCAAACATTTGCTTACCAAAACATGGAGGTCCTATGACTCTGATAGGGATGATAATTCCTCTTGCAAATCCATTCCAAGTCTCAATGAGAGTTGAATTTAATGAGTTCTTCTGTGTACTTAAGAAAATTCTCCTAGTTTAGTTCTCCCACTGTCAATTATTCAAATAGTTTGAATTTTGCCTCCAGGCAAGAGCTGGTAAGGTATTWCCTTTTGCTAATTTGTGTAGCAGAAGATTTTGATGGGAGTTATGGAAAAGAGTCATTCTCTTTCACTATTTTGTATACTGGAGAGATTAAGTTGGCTTTAATATGCTGATTCTATGGTTCTATGGAGTGAGCTGTATAGCTTCATCCCTTCAGACTCCCACACGCACCTGGAAGTTAACCTGGGCAAACTGGGTAAAAGCATGAGCAGAAGCTTCAGAATTTTCAGARTAAGAGTGAAATAAAATGAAATCTGGAAACTGAATTCAAATCTAGACTGATCTAAACCAAACTGAGTGTAACCATACCCCTCTGTATTTGCACCACATTGGAATGAGCAGTGTTGACTCATGCTCTTTTTGCAATAACCACTGTGTGTATGGTCTAAACAAGGTAGAAGCCTGTGCCACCTGTGGCACCTGGATCCAAACAATCTGGCTTCACACCACAGCAGTTGAGGGGATATTCAGCCCCAACTGCACTGCAGGGGGGCTGTGCTCACTGCCTCAGGACACTTGGTTCTCTCTGGTGATCAGTGTGTTATTTGCATGGACATGGCCCAGTTTATGCAGTCAAATTTCCTCTCTCCGGACTTCCTTCCTGGTGAAGCAGTTTGACCAACAAAGCCTGTACTGAAGTACAGTAGAAGCCATAAATCTCCCACCTCCTTTTACTTTACCCCAGCCAGGTGTTAGGCTGCTGCAAACACCCTCCAGAGGAGGGGTTGTAGTGGATGACAGGCATACAAAAAGGGGTTTCTCACACTGGGRAGTTTTGCAGTGTGACTGTGTCTGAGCAAAGGAAAAAAAAGTGGCCACAAGCAGGAGGCAATTAAGTAGTGCAAAGAGGTGCATACTAATAAGGATAGGGTGGGCATGACAGTCGTGGGTATGGCTGCACAGTAAGTGCCTTGTGGAGCTGTGGCAGGGCACAGGGATAGCAGCCCTTGGTTCTGCCCTGCTGAGCTGTCTGCTCCCAGGASAAGGAGTGGGGTAGGAGGGAACCAGACCCTGCCATTGCAGGTTTTGTTTTTTCAGCACTGCTTTTGACATCTAAGCTTTCAGATCTGAGTATATCCCAGAGCTCTCACTTTAAAAAGATACCATTTTTTCTACCTTGGCTGCTTTTTCCTGCTGTTTCCAAACTCCTTCTTTCCATTCTGTTGGTCAGAGACCATCTTTGTGATACATGCTCAGCCTCTCAGTTTCTTTTACACTCAATTTTTTCTTATTGTTCCCAGCACCAGGCCTGTTGCTAATCCCAGCCAGCCCAAGCTCACTCAGGAGCAGGGTGGGAAAGCAGCACAGCAGCTAATACCCGTGCCCTTGCTATTGTGGTCGAGCAGCAGGGATGCTGTAAGAGCAGGACAGCAATGTTAACATCAACCTCCTTTCTCCTTCCCTCCGCCAGCCCTGAGGCCACACTCTCCATCCCAGCTCCACACTGACCTTCCTCTCCAAGCTCAATTCCTTCCTCCCACTCTGGGGCACTCTCTAGTGCCTTGATACCACAAGGTTTCTCCATGAACCAGCAGCAAAATCTGTCRTTTCAGAGCAAATACAATCTCTTCTTGGCGCTGAATGTTCCGTGGAGAAGTTACATCTCTCCTAAAAAAGGCATAGTTGAGTTTCAGATTCATCATGGCCTCTCTCATAATCACCCAGCTGATATTTTGGGTTCAAACTGCAGTAACAATGCTGCCAAGGGTTTGTCTGTCTGTTTGTGCCTGCCTGTCTCTTTTAGATCACATCTATGGAGAGCAATTTGAAAACAATAGAAGAAGAGAACAAACTCATAGAGCAGAACAACGAGAGCCTGTTGAAGGAGTTAGCTGGCTTAAGCCAAGCCCTTATCTCCAGTCTCGCTGACATTCAGCTTCCACAGATGGTAAGACCACAGCCAGCAGGTTAACATCTTCTTTTGAGACTGTCTTGGCAGCAGCTGAAGCAGATGAGCAAGCTCAGGGACCGGCAGGAGAACTGGAGTTGCATTAGCAGAGAGCACTTTTAGGCTGATTTGCTTTGAGGGGACGCAGGATCATGAAATGTGGTAGTACCTGTGGTAGTAGGTGCAGTTGCTTTCAGGAATGAGCCAGCCCTGGTATCTCTGCCCTACCACACCATGCAAGGCAGTGGGAGGCAAGGCTTTTCCCTCAAACCTCCCAGTTTGAACACCCACCCTGCACAGAGTGAAAACTTCACTCTGATGAGAATCCTTATCTACTCAGCTCCCAGATCAAAACTATAACCTGTTTCATACAGACGATTTTTCTGGAGACAAACCAAGCTCTATCTTCTCAAAAATTTCACATCTAATACTCAAACACAGGCCAAATCCACAGAGGTACTTGTGTTTCCAGTTCCCTTTCCAAATGTCAAGAGTGCTACTGGAAGATTAAGAAAGGACAGTTAAGGAGAATGTCAGTCACAATCCCAGAGACAAACTGGCCACCAAAAAAAAAAAAAGCTTACACTAATCATAATATCTCCAACTCCTTTTCTTGCTTGGAGAGAGTGGATTCCCCAGGACATTCAACCCCTCCATTAATTTGGATGGCTGCCCTGTTTATGACTTCTCCCCAGTTGCCATATCGCTCCTTTGACATGCTTTGGGGTTGGGTGTTTGGGTTGTTTTGGYCTTAATTTTACCTCCTACAATTATAATCTGTTTTGTCTCCATTTAGGGGCCAATCAGTGAGCAGAATTTCGAAGCATATGTAAATACACTCACAGACATGTACAGCAATCTGGAACGGGACTATTCCCCCGAATGCAAAGCTCTGCTGGAAAGTATCAAACAGGCAGTGAAGGGCATCCATGTGTAGGATGTGAAAGCTGCTGGGCAACAGAAATTACTTAACAGCAGTAAACTCCAGATGGATCTGTTAGGAGTTCATGTACTGCTAAGGGGTGTAGGTTGCCATGCTGCATTTACAATTGCAACATTGCACTAATTTTTTCCCAGCTGACATAAAAAAAAGAATAAAACCACAACAGACTATTTGTATTAACAGCAATGCACTCTGTTAGTATATTGTATTTATTTCAGTACAATTTCTTTTTTTTTTCTTCTTTTGCACTCAGTTTTTGTAAAGTGAATGTAAAAAGTGTGTGCGACTATTTTTTATATTTTTTATTTATTTCTAATCAAAGAGTTGGTTTTTTTATCTTTTAACAGCATTTTTGCGGCCTGCCATATTTTTACAAATGTGTTTATTAATTTATTTTCCAATGGGATTTTAAATAGACTGAAAGCTATACTGTAAATTAAATAACTTGCTGGGTTTGTACAGGAAGAAAAAAAAACCTATGAAAGTAACAAATGACTGAACCGTGGTTCTAGTTTTATTTTCCTCACATCCTGCTTTTTTATAATGGCTTTGTATCAGAAATGGGTTTGCAGTAACACGAGATGTGAAGATGCATGGAATGAAAAGATAAATGGTGCCCACTAGTGGGGAACTTGGGCTCTYAAAAGCACAGTATGCTGGAAAACAGTGTGTTAAAGAATATGTTAGCAATAATGAAATATAGCAATCAGCAAAGCACTTGACTTGGCTGTGTGATTTAGCCTATGAGAATGRTTATTTAAAATGTTTCAAGAGAACTTCAGATTTATTTTACCACTGCAGTTTTTGTTCAGAGTTAGCTCATGGAGGGAAATGACAAATATCTCTAAACAAGAAGGGTAATTAGGTAGGTACTGGTACTTTTTTAGTAGGAGACGTTGAGGTTTAAAAGCAAGTGACCAGTATTGCAATGGATTTGGATTTTAAAAARCRCAAACACATCCCAAGCTAAAGGCTTTGTACATAATGAGTCGAACACATCTCCCCTGAAATGGCATTTAATAGAGGCTTGAAGGCAATGGCAGCTGAGAAGGCAGTGGTCTGGAGGGCAACACCCCTCTGGCCCCACGGTGTGGCTCATCCCTTTGAACGACCGGTAGCAACACCGTGACTGGTTTCTCCCATCCTTCTTCACTAAGACTAGGCTGATACTGAATTTGTCACCAGTCTTCTGGTAGGGTCCCAAGTGCTACAGAGCAGACAGACAGGTGGAGGTGTGGACAGACGAGCACTTGCGCAGAGGCGYGGGCGTGCGCCTCGCTATCCGGTTAGCCTGGGTGTGGAACTTCTGAATCCGTCAGAAACTAGCGGTTGCTATAACAGAGGCAATGTCTATTTCAGGGATTGTAAGTAATTAAGCATTGTTTCAGAAGTTTTTTTTATATTTATTTTTTTTAAGAAAAAAGGTATAAACAACCAGCTAAACTGCCTTTTTTGTATGCACACACACCTCATGTGCATATGTGCCTCAGTGTAAATGTATACATGGATCTAGCGTGTGTTTAATTTTCCCGTGCTATAATGAAAGTGTTTATTTTTATTAGCTGCATTTATATTTAGATTGAATATGATGGCATTCACAGGCTTGACATATACAATTATATTATTACTGTTCCTGCACARAAGTACTATTCAGAAGTGATTCAACTCTCATGCACTGTGGTCACTGTTCTGCATTAGGTGGGGCTTGCTTTTTGTTGGGGGGTTGATTCAACTCTCCAATCTTAGTTTAGACAGGGGAAAATGTGTGTTCTTAGGAGCTGTGTTTATTTTTAAATTGATTTTTCAAAAGCTACCATATGTGCTGTCTAATATAAATAGGAGAACACCAAACAAAAATTTGCTATTAAAGTTATTGTTCTTGCTAAAAACACAAAAAGCAAACATTTGTAATACTTGTTAAATGCATACAAAATGAGTTCACTCATTACAAAGACTAAAAGTTAATTTACTAAATATTTTAACAAATTTGTTATATATTTTATTTAAGTAAAACAAAATCTCTTACTGACCTATGTATTTATTATTATAATTTACTACTGCTTCAGGTTAATTTATCTGTGTTTGGTTGCTTGCTCAGGATGTTCTGTGAAGTATGTTTGTATTTATTTGCCTCCCTTGTACTTGATGTGTTTTGTAATGTGCACTGTTTTTTTTTTCCTTTCTGTTTTTCTTTTTTTTNTTTTTTTTTTTTTTTTTTTTGTGTTCAAATGCATTGATGAGCTATACTGTAAATTAGACCTTTTGTAAAGAGCAATGATGTATGCATTTTTTAATTTGGAGTAGTTTGTATACTGTTTCTTCATACAATTAATATTTCTTACATCAAAACAACAAAATTGTGTTCTGTGCTGTACATTTGGTGTATGGTAGGAAATAAAATTGATAATGAAATATTGCAGCACGTTTGTTGGGTTTTTTAGCCTCTAGATGCCGACTTACATTGCACTTTCTTAACTGCACCTGGCACTATATGATGTGTCAGATGTTTCACTTGCTTTGTGTACAAAATGTGTCATCCTCATAAGTAAATTTCTGATATAAATAATTTAATTAGTGTTTTACTTTGTCAATTTGAAATAAGGAGGAGAAAAATAGAACCGCTTAAGAGGTCCTTTTCACTTCTGAAGGGAAAATAAATTCAAGATGATAATCACTGCATTATTTAATGCATTCTTTTCTTGGCAGTTGTAGACTTCATTTATACTGATAAAGTACAGGATTTGTGCTGACCTTTAACAGCTGCTAAATGATGTTTAAACATAAAAGCCATTGTAAAGTTTCCAGCAATTTGGAACCGCCCACTGTTCCAGTGCAATTTTCTGCTGAGAATTGCAGTGCTTAGACATTGCAGAAATAAAAATCTGCTGGCTTTAGAAAGACAATATTTCCATCTAATGGACTTTCTTTTTTCACTGCTCGTTGTAGCGAAAAGAAGCCAGTCTTATTTAGGATGCGTGCTAATGGCTTCAGGAGCATTTCTTGTCTCAGATTCCAACTTTCCACAGATAGAGAATAATTTTCGTTTGGAAAATATGTCAAATTTAAATACCACAGAGTAGCTGATAATTATTTATTTGAATAGACATATCTAGATATACCAAAATGGACTGACACATAAAAAAAATTATATGTCCTCCRTTTAGCTAGAAAGGAATTTAAAAACTTGCATCCCGTGAATCTGGGATACTCACAGATTTTGCCAGCTTTGAAGCTGTAGAGTCAGCAAAGGGCTGGAATGAAACAGGCCTGGCTGGGAAGCTCTGCTCCAGTGGAGATCAGAGTTTTCTTTGTTCTAGGACACTTATCCAAGGGCACCATGAACTGATTCTTTTTAATAAGCCAGTTATTCGTTATTTATATATTATGACAATTAATATAAAATAATATTTTTAAGGGTTCTTCAAATTTGCTATTAAATTTCTGCTGTGGATCATCATATCCTTAGACATGAGTGGGACAGTCTCTTCTCACACATCACAGACAAAGCAGAAACAGGTCTGTCTTAGCAATGTGCCATAATGCTAAACAGATAAAGACTGAGGCCAACRTTTTCATTTTGTCTGGCTGCCCAAATTCAAATCACAAATTTAGAAGGCCTTATTGTCAGACAGACAAYGCTTCTCATGTCACTTTCAAAGTTCAGTACTAAGTATGATTCTCTGCCATTTGTAAGACTGGGGAAAGGCAGTGGTTATGAGGATGGTGGGCTCTACATATGCCTAAGAAAAATATGCTCTAATCTCAAATATTTTGAGCAACCTGATACAAAGACTRTGAGCAGAAAAACACTTCCTAGTGGTTTTGGATAGGAATATGCTATCCACAGTCAAGTGATTAAAGTATTATTATCTAAAGACTATCTACATTCATCTTTAAAAACTTGCTCTGATAACATTTCAGTGTTGAAATTATGGCTTTTTTCCATTAAAAAAATAAATAAGCACTTAAGCTACATTCCTAATTAAACTAATATAAGCTGGGGGGTTGAAGATATCATTAAACAACAAACTCCATTGTGCTTGAACAAAATTTCAAACCATTTTTTATCTTCTGAAGTTTCCATTTTTAACAAATGTTCTGTAACTATGCCTATAGAAGGGGGGAAATACCTAATTCAGTAAAAACACATACATTCCAATTTTTGAATTGACTTGAAATGAATTGAAGCTTTAAATATGAAAGAAAAGAAGGGGGAGAAAAACCAGTCAACATCTGCTATCCTGACAGATAGGCTCAGGAAGCCTATCCTCTCTCTTAACTAATCATGATGAAGAGTTTTGAGTCTATAATGTAGAAAATAGATTCTGTAGAATACAGATTCTCTTTTTTACTGCAATTTTATCTCTATTTAATAATTAAGCATCTCTTMTCTCTTGCTGACTTAGTGTATATATCTAACTGTGTCATGGCTTTTCTACTCAATGCCCCTTCATCCTACTTACACTGTACTTYTAATAAGTCACAGGATTTCTTGATGGGAATTTGTCATCATGCAGCAACACAGAGTTGTAACACAAGTCCTCTCCCTGCTTTCTTCTTGTGTTCATTCAGTGCAATACATTTTACCTATCTTGGAAATTCTGCTATGCCTAAACTGTTTYTATGATTTATGCAGCTGTGTAACTTGGATGCTGCCAGGAAATCTGCACCAGACTAAGTCCTTTGTTCAACTTGCTCAACTGTGGCATGATAGAGCTCCATTTAGCTTTTGTGTAATGTAGGACAGTGACCTACATTCAGTACCTTTCAATATCTCATTCTGGCTTGGTTTTCTTCTGTCTCTTTTGCTCTAGTAAGTCTCAGACAGCCAAGCTTACACATAATTGCATCAGGGATTAGTCTGATTTCCTGTCTGACTTCATGGTACAAATTGCTTCAACTGCACTTCATTCTTAACAAATGTTCCTACGGACATTGTCTAAGTAAATCTCAGGACTTTTCAGTTATGTGATAGCAATTACTATTTAGGTTGCTGCTGTCTGCTCCTGAAACTGTTACTGCACAAGATATTTTCCAACCAGCTTTTGATGCCCAGCACCAGCTTTTGATGCCCAGCTTCACATCCCTTGGAGGAACCTAATTTTTAGAAGCTAAATGCACAGCTGTTTTTTCCAAGCAGGGACTTTTCCAAATTCCTTTCTCTGGCCAATCCAAATTACTGGCTATAATAGTTTTCATATTATTTCATAGCATTGTAATATGTATCWAWAKATACATATATGTAATATATGTATCTTTTAAACACTTGTTTGCACAAAAAAATACATCATAAAATTCCAGGTGTGTATTTGTACCCATCCCAGGTATTGAAGAAAACATCACTTTTGCTTCCACAAGCCTGGTTCTAAACCATACCAAACTCCTGGTTTACTGTTTGTGCACACCTTTTTTATTTGKTTTTTTTTAACTTTTATTTTCTTCTGACAGAAAATAAAAATAAAAAAAGAAGAAAAACCACAGGAATTAATCTAATTCTTTCTTTAACTGAAGATGCTTTYTGTCCAAACATTTCCCTGAAGGTGGGGCTAAGGCTAGATCTGGTTAGAAATATTCCCTWATTACAAAACATGTAGCATCTTACACGCACCCTATGCATACTTCTAAAACAATAAACAAAATTAGGACTCAGGTCCTGTCCTGATTTCAAAATTATTGGGATGAAATTGATCTGATCCTTTAGATGCAGGATGAGCTTGGTTCCTTTGAGAGGGAAGTGCCTAGAATTGAGAGTTGGTTTCTTTAATTCTGATGCATGGTCAAAAAGGTTTTAAGGAAGGAAATGAAGGTTTTTAAAAGCTCATGAAAACTTCCCAGGAGAATGGGTGTAAATTGAATTCCTCCAGTGGAAGTGCAGTGCCATCTCCACAGACTGAAGAGCTGAGTCTTTGCACAGACACGCGGCAGAGGCCCCACCCAAGGAGCCCCAGTGCTGAAGACTGTGAGGGGACATCTTGTGTTTKCCAGCTGGCAGGAGACCAAATGGCACCTCAAAAACCCCAGACTGAAGGCCTACTCAGGCTTCACGGTAACCCTGAGCAAGACAATTGATTCTAGCTCTGTTTCCACACCTGGGAAATGAAAGTCACTCCAAAGTGCTTTGGGAATGAGCAATGCCAGTCTTACACAGCAGCATGAGGTACAGACATGCGTGTAGAATGAGGGAGAAAGAGCCAGAGCAGATGTGTAAGGGCATATAACACCCCACCCCCCCTTTTTTTTTATTTTCTAAGACATTATTACAGTTTTCATTTTACTGCCCTGCTTCTTACATGRTTTCCCTTGAAGATATCTTCCAGTTAGTGCTGCTGGCCAGTCTCRAACTAAATTTTTAAAATGCAGAAGCTAAATTTCAAAACAACAGAAGAAAAGGCTATAAAAGCAGAAGTATTTTTATTGAGATAATGGAGCTCCTACAGATTCTGTAAAAAATCAGCTGATTGCTATGAGAGCAAAATTATGATTCATGAGAAGAGGGAAGAGGAGGGATGTTCAGCTGTTAGAGCTTCTGTTTGGCAAGGGCCAGCTCCAGATCAGCATGATGTACAACTCAGAGTAGCAGCAAGAGTTAGTGCAAGGCTGGCCAGAAAACTGTACTTGTGGGCTTGGTACAGCGTCAAAGGATGTAAACAGTACAAGTCTTTTGTGTGAGTGTAAATATTTGAGCAAGAATGAAGGTAGACAAGCAAYGACTATAGGCTGGTGTTTATAGTGACACCTACAGGGTTGGGGCACAGGGCAGAAAACCATGTGAGTCCCTTGAGTGCCATACTACATCCACTCCACCCAGTGCAGATCAGGCTTATTTTCCAAATGTAGGTCTTTATCCATTTCATCACATGAAATACCCTCTCCAGCTTGCTATGGGATCATCAGTTCCTAACCCTCCTTCCTGGGRAACCTCATGCTACCTCTGGGCTCTGGGTCACCCTGGGATGAGTTTACATCTGGAAGAATGAAGGCATTACCCAGCATCAGCAGGGCAGGCTAAGCCTTGCTGGGGAAAACCYCAGAGGTGCAAAACTCCAGTGGCCAGCACATCTCCTTTTGCAGGCTGAGGTTTGGCGGGGGTGGCTGGTGGTTAGGAGGAGCCAAGGTGCTGGCTGTGTGCCTTTTCTCCTCTGCCTGGTGGCACCTTCACACTTTCTGCCAGCCCCAAACAGGTAGCAGCCATCCAGCTGTGTTTCCTCCCTTTCCCCCCTCCATACCCAGGCCAGGCTGGAGGCAATCCTTGCTGGGGTTTTTTTCTGCAAGAGGCTTAAATCTCCTTTCACCATCTTGGGAGCATAGCATGACTGCAGCCTTTGCTGGCTGGCCCGGCTGCCACCGCTCATGATGCCCTTTTTATTGCCAGATTAGGGGACATTGTCGTGATGCACATGAAGCCTCCCAGATAAGGTGCTGTACAAGTTCCAGCAGGTTCCAAATACAACAGCRCGGCTTTCGCATCCAGCCCGCAGGATCAGAGTTTATTTCCCCAAATGCAGGCAGCTTTGCGCTGCCTTCCTGTTAATTAAAGTAGTGATTACAATACTGCACTGTTTACATGTAAGATTTTGCATGGTCTTGGCCATTCACGTGCAAATGAACTTGTAAGCCTTTCTGTGCCCTRAAATCTGCTGATGTCAGTCTTCCAATTCTAACTCCATGTTGTAGGACATGTGGCTTTCTATAGCTTAGCTTTGATGCCCCCAAGTCATATTATCTCTATTCTGAGCTTCATTATGATAAATCTTGCACTGGTTTAAAATAAAAAACTTTAATTGTACYGTACTTATTCAGCTTAGGTTTTGGCTCCTGAAGGCAGCAGTTTTAATTGCATCATTTGTATAGTGGCCCAATATGTTTTGGTGTGAAAAGTGCATTATCACTTTTAATTTTGCATTATTTTCCCCATATGTTTTGGTTACACTAAAACTTCAGATGGGAAGTGATGAAGCTTTCCCACTGTTCCCTCATTCTCTCCTCAGTGTTTTTTAATGAGCTAAGACCACACTATTTTCTTTTGTTCTCATCAGTTGAGATTTTAGGGAGCTGTTTATTTGTAGGGTAATTCTTGTATTTATGTAGAGCAAGGCATTAGACATTTTTATCCTCTACTTATTAACAAGCCAGATGGTACCGGCTGCTACCCACACAATTCCAATTATCAGATGGCAAACTGAAATATACATGGGGCAAATGAGAAGATGTATATTAAAGAAGCCTCATGTAGAATTGGCTTCTCAGAGATGTTGATTCACAAAGGGGTGCTAGCAATTAGGGTATGACAGCCTGCTGCTGAATGTACAGCATTGGCCTGAGGGCGCAAGCGTTCAGATTCCAAAATTTTCATACTCTCTCTCTTTCCCCTACAGTATAAATACACATAATTGAAATTTGATTCAGGTCTTTCATCCTTTAGACTTCTTGTCCACTTCAGAGTGATATGTAATATCAAAGCCAGTTAGTAAGGTAAGATAACCCAGAAAGATGCAGAAGAGCTGAAAATCAGCATGAAGTCTGTTCAACACGTCTCCTTATACATTCATGCACCCCTTGGCATGTACCTCAGTATCACAAGAATAGTTCTAACACTGAAATCTAGGATCCAACCAAGYATTACTATTCCAGGTCTCAAATTTACCTAGAAGTTACAATATACACATGGATTTTTGCTTAAGAGCAACTGTTAACTTCAGGTTTAAACATAAGGATGTCTGGTCATGCCGATTATGGTTGACTTCATGGTCTTTTAAAWCAACTTTTGAAAATTCAGAACCTAGATTCAGTTCTTACATAGGGATTCACCCTACATCATTGACACAGKCTGATAATAAAGAATGAGTGTTTTAATGGAAGTGTTTTAGTGGTTTTAATGGGAGATTTATGTTGCTTTGTTGTGTTGGAGGTTTCCTTTGATTTTTTGTTTGTTTTGTTTTGTTTTGGGTTTTTTTGTTTAGTTTTGGTTTTTGGTTTGTTTGGGTTTTTTTGTTTTGTTTTTCCTGTCCAGAAGACTGAATCTCTATAGGAAAGTGTTTGAGTAAAAACTGTGCTCTTATGCCTCCTTTATTTTGACATAGAAATAACATACATGAGTTGGCTTGAAAGATGGTGAATTATGTAGCACTTTTTGTGCAACATTTTTATCCTTTTCTCTACTGGCTCAAGCTGAAAGTGCTAAGCCAGATCAAACTGTAAGAAATGTATGTCCTCAGCTCAGATCAGCTAAAGGAAAAAGTTATTTAAGCTAAAGTAATGGCTTTCTAAAGTTCTTCAGTTTCATTTGGGCTACTAGCAGATTATCTAGATAACTGGATTTCACAAAAGTCGTAGTGTGAAGCATTTCAGATGGTTTTTAGTTTCTGTTTCTAGTATCCAATAATGAGAACCCCTATTTCAACAGCTGSTCTCACAATGCAAGGGGAAAGGTACTCTCCTTGCAGCTGTTCCTGGCTCTAACACTTATAATGTACAAGCCTTGGAGAAGTGTCTTAATGGAATTAGTTTGAAAAGMAAATCTGCATGGTTTGACACCATTTACACTTCAAACAGCTGACCACATGCAGAGGCACATGTGCAAATTCTCACTCCTATTCATGGAGGAGTGAAAGATGTGCACAAGCATTTGTCTGCCATTTGGTKACACAAGTGTATGAATCTACAACAGTGAGGAAGCTGCTGCTGCTTCTTTCTCACCTTCCACCTGTGAAATGGGGGGCTAATAACATTCCTTTCATCTAGCTGTTGGCAGTAGGCTTGAGCAAGACCTGCAGTGGTCTCTAGAAAGCTCTCAATGAGATACTAAGTGTAAATCAGTGGTACAGCTATTCACACAGTCTTGGGGAGCTCAGACAGAGTTTTGTACCTGACTTAATAGGAGCAAAAAATCCCAAACCAAAMCCAAACCATTGTCTAGTACTTGTTCATTCCAGTGAAAGAAGCTGATTGCCTTCTTTATGTTACAAATATTCTCAAAAAGGTCAGGCAAAGAAGAGAAGTTCAAAATAAGCGCCTCCTTGTAGATCCAAGAAGATGCAATTACCAGTTTCTCCCAGTCTACACAACCATCATTTTTGCTTCACTACCCTAAAGTCCACCAGGCCAAAGTTTAATTTGATTTCTGAAAATAAGAAAGTCAACACTGGATCAGCTGCTTGGAGATCACTGACATCCTAATTATTGTCAGGTCTGGATTGCAAAGAAGTGATTCAATAGCTGAACATCTGTGTACTTGCTCACACAGAGTTGCTGTTTCACCCACAAGCAGCTGTGGAGTAGACAGGCAAAATTCTCTGCATGGTGATAATTACAGTGTGCATTACAAAGGAGGCATAGACATAAGAGCATGCAATCAGATTGGGTTTTTTAACTTTGGAACAGAGAAACACTGCTAGATCCAAGGCTAATATACATAAAATAGATTTTTCAGTAAAAAGAGAGGAACATTTAGTTAGATCTGAATGAGGAATGAGGAAATTCACTTACTAAACAGGAAACTTTCTCCAATCTTAGTTTTGTTTCTATAGAAGCAGATGGTTAAGAACTACACAAACTCTACCAGAGACTGAAATACAATTGATTGTCTATGGATCTATGTCTAATTGTCTTTAATATGCTTTTATTGCTTGCTACATGTGCCTGTCTGCTCTGTCTTAAGCAGTGCTGTTAGCTATTGTCATTACTGACCACCATGGTAGTGGTGACAGCTGAGTACCCTTATCAGAGCTCATGATCTCTTCATCTCCCATCTTATGCTCTTTCAGCCCCTCAGCCATATCTTTAGATGAACATTACCACATCTCAGGAAAAAAACAATCAGAGAGATCTTTTTCTCAATACAGTGTTTCAAGGCAAACAGCTATGTGCTGCTGAAAGACTACAGAGCTCAAAGGAAACAAAATGGAATTTTGTTAATGCATGATCCTTGTGTGCAGGACTGCCTTTTCCCTACATTCTAGGTCTAAAATCTCAACTTTTTTTCACTGCTGGGAACTGAAAGGCATTCAAATATGAATCAGTGTCTTCCTTGGTTAATTCTGACACTTTGAATTCACTGACCCAAGGTTCACATGGGAGTATGAGTGTGCTAGTGTGGTGTTTTGGGGATCACTACCCACACAGCCAGAGAGAACAGTCTCACCTCAGGAAAACAGAGCATCCTGGATGGTGGCAGGAGTGAAGATAYCATAAAACATAAGGATTATGYCAAAGTGCAAGAAAATTAAATGGTGTCAGGGGTCCAACATTTACTGMAAARTGGCTGCATTTTATTATCACAGGGATTTCTGGTATAATAATGACTGCACAGCAAATTCCTCTTGTAAGCAGTAGTTTAGTCCGTGMRCTTACATTACATTTATGGAGAAGAGAAATAGAAATCAAGATTCTAATGTTTTATTTACAAAARCAAGTCTTGTTTCTGCACCTGAAATATCCAGGAACTGTATTTTGTTTGTCATCTGAWTATGTTCCAAAATGTCACAACTTTTTTTCTGAGGGAAGACATTAGGCACAGCAAGATTTGTGACAGAACAAAAAAAGATATGTCACTGTATGAAAGCAAACCAGCTGTCAAGATTTTGGTTGTTCCCTTAATAGGTAGGTGTAGAAAAACATTGTTTGGATAGAATAACAGCAAATCTGAGATTGTGGCACTAAGCAGGGTGCACAGGAGGAAAATAAGGAAATGGAAGATTTAATTTAGAGTAAAAAAAGTTTAATTTAAGGGAAAACCCATTGAAGAGGAAGAGAGATGAGGAGTGGTAACAGGAGCTCCCCTCCTGCCAGCAGTCAGGGCCAGGTAGAAATAAAGGCTGGGCACTGACTAAGCAGAATGTGTCTCTGCTGASACTACATATAATATTCTGACACACCAGGAACAAAGTTGTTTTTGGTCAGTGGTTGCCTATCACTGGCTCTGGGTGCTTAAAACAYAGGGTATCCAGCATTGATGGTGTTGTGGGTACCCCACCAGGGAAAGCTGATGGGGTGGGTGCAGGCAGCCTCTGGCTATGGGGAGAGGCCCTCTGGGTTTGCTGGCACAGGAACAGASCTGCAGAGCCCAGGTTTGGCCCAGATGGCAACTCCCTCACTTAAAGCCTGCAGAGAAATGTTGGTCCATCATTGCCTGTGCCCAAGTGGTACTCAACACTCTTATGCCAGTGATCCCCAGGGGGCTTGTAACAATTTATACTAGCTGGGGTTCATCTCCTTGCCTTTTGTATCCCACAACAGAGAATAAAAWTTCAGCAAGACGCTTAAATGTGTTCATGTGAGTTACCACAGTTGTTCTGCTGACCTTAATGGTGCTATTCACATGCTTAGAGCAAGGCCTGTGCTCAAGTACACTGCTGAATCAGCTCTTGTGTGCGTACTGAAATATAGCAGTGATTTCTGTAATCAAGGCCAGTGCCAAGCTCTGGTACACCCCTGCCTAGAGTCAAGATATTAGACCAATGCTGCTGTRTGTAGTAGCTGGCATTGCAGCTCCTCTTCCCAGGGCTGCTGAAGATGAGCAGGAAGCATCCACACAAATTGGCTCATGCTGCTTCTTTAATAATTCATGTATTTTTGCTCTCTTCAATAGTTAATGAACCTCCCCCACTCTCACCCTCGTTCTCTCTCCCTCTCCCATTCAGTCAGTTTGTTGTGGTTTCATGTATCTAATCCATCTGTCACTCGATTATAGCTATCGAGCACCTGTTATGGATTTCTAGAGTTTCATTCAAGCTGTTGACAAGTTATTCACAAATTGGCCCTTGTCACACTGTCATCGTGTGGAGTGCACTTTAGTGAATTCTTTTGGGTACACAAAATAATGAACAGAAGACAGCAAGGCTTRTGAATTAAGCGGTTTCCTATCCCCAATATTTAAAGAACCGTTAACTAACTGGTATTTCCTTGTGGGTGATATATATTTTTGAGTTCTTTTCTTAAAATATTTTTCTTCTTCATGCAGACCCTTTTCCATGAATAAGCATAACACAACCTAATTGAGCTGTCAGGGCAAGCTTTGTTGACAATGATGCCATATTCTATACAGCCTATGTTGCAGCTGTGACAAGTTGATCACTGCTTCTTCTGTACAATGCTACTTGCCTGCACTGCTTTGGTACTAGCAGGGAAAACAGAGGGCTGGTTGATTGATTAGCCCTCAGTAGCTGCAAGTCTCTTCTCCTCAGGTGGTTATTTGTTTTATTTTGCCCTGAAGGATACCAGGCAGAAATCAGGCAGGGGAGGTGACAAAGGTCACTGTCCAAAAGTGAAATGTCTCCTGAACAAAGCATTAAAAAAGGTTAAAAGCAGGTCCAGTTATGCCTTGAAAAACCCTCACTTTCATGGCAAAATATCAAATGTATCAGTACCAGAAGGTCTATAAATACATTTTTTTCACGCAGTTTTTACTTCTGCTCCCATATAGGTGATACTTACTCTTTGGACTTTTGTCCTGCACTTTTCATGTAACTCTTAACTTCTGTCTGTGCTCTGCTTTCACTACTCAGGTTCTCTTATTATTACCTGTTTTTAGTATTGTAGTAACGACCTTGAAAGTGATGTGGTACTAGGATAACATTAGCATAAACTACAAGAGGATTCTAAAATATTCTCCCAGTGCAGTGTATTAGTGGTACAGAAGAAGGCATTTGCAAAYACAGGCAAAGTGATTGATCTGTTTGCAGCTATGAGAGAAGTTATTTATCCACAATTTGGCTCAAAACAAGTAAATGTAGCGCATGCATATCTGTATATTTAAAAACTATTTTGCATCARTGAACATATGTACATTTTTCTAGTGTAGTCTGCAAATCCTTTGAATAAGATTCCAGGGCTTCAGTGTTTTGATCTTTGAAGATGATTTTTTTTTCTAAATTCAAAAGGAGAGAAACTAAGGTTTAGCAATTGCCTTGTCCATATGGGGTGCAAATATAGCACTACAAAATTATCTGGCAATTGCAAAGAGACTAAATTACTTCTGCTCACTTCTTAGGTTTCTTAGTGCTTAGGGGTTTGATGCTGTGAGATCCATTTTCCTTTGAGGTTGTGTAGAGAGACATCCAGCTGCCCTGATCATTGCTCTGATAAACCAATAGGTGGCAGGACTTCAAAACAAACTGTGAAATAATAAAGCCATGTTCTATTATGAAGAAGTTTAAAATAGAAAGTGCAGCTGCCTCAATAGTCAATAGCTCAACAGTTATCTCAGAAGAAGCTATCTTTAGAGTTTTTTGAACATGTTTATAATAATTTAATGTTCAAATCTGTGAACTGCAATTCAGATGCTCAGAACAACTTCCAATTAAAAAACCCCAGAGTTTCAGGGAAGTTATGGGTTAAGTTTGTAAGGGCATTTAGGTATTAGAGGACACTGATAGGCATCCATGATTTTTAAAGCATCTAAGATTCAGATTCTAACAAATACTTAGATACCTAAATATTTAGTCACAGTGTGTGATACTATGATACTAATCACCTCGAAGGATTGTCACCCCGAATTTTTAAGCCTTCTGATAAGTTGTAGTCAGAGTCAGTTTTCCCATGGGTTTTCATGTAAATAACAGGTGTTGTTTTCTAACTAGCTTAGATGTTTATTTTCTTCCTAGTGGGATGGATTTCCTTGACAAGCATGTGTATTAGCCAGTGTGTGTGTAGAGGTGAGGAATTTCTCCACCAATTAGAACCTTTTCCTCCTTTTGTRTAAAATATCCCTGATTTTGAATAAATTCCTCTTTCTTTTCTTTTCCCTCGTGATTGGTGTGTTGTGCCATTCTTTCGTGTAGCAGTGCTACAAAGGATCCCAGTGTAAATAGGTTATGATAATAAATTCCATTTCCAAAAACAAATTCCTTTGAACTAGGTCATACAATCAAACTATTGCATGATCAAATCACTACTGATAAATCAAATGCACCTGAAGAGGCTTCACTGAGCATTTTAAATCACGGTGAATCCATCAGTGCAAATCAGCAATGGTAACTTCTCACTTGCTGCTATCCAGCACATTCAAATCAGCCCAGTCTCAACTTCAGCACCACAGTAATGAGCTGCTCTGAGCCCTGCCTAAAGCAAAGATCCTGCAAGCCCTGACACCAGGGTTTTAAACCAGGATATCTAAATGGATATATCCTTCGATCTAAAMAACATCTTTCTATTACTGGCTTACCCATCCAGCATGATCCTCAGCATGCCTGAGGCTGGCTGTCTCCCAGCACCATGGCAGAAAAATAAATACAGAGGCTTCTCTAGATGGAAGAAAAGCCAACTCCACTCTACCTGACAGCTGAGGGATAATGAGAATAATAGAATAAGTGAGCAGAGACAGCCTTCAAGATGAGCAGAGGTTTTGACAACTGGGGCACAGGCTGCTTAAGTAGTTGACTTGGCTGCRGTGCCCACGTCCAGCAGAGCTCCCAGCCAAGGATCCTGAGCAAGGGGAGCCACCTCTAAACTGGCATCACATCAGTTGCTCAGACACATAAGCCCCATTCTTCAGCCTTGCACTATTGGCTAATTCAGGCAGCTTCCTCGCTCAGCTGTTTGCCTTAAAAAGCTGAAAATCCCTTTCTTACAAGCTTAGCAATTCCCATGTAGGGATCCCAAGCTGCAAATAGACAGTCAAGTTGGTGCTGAAATTCCAAGCTGTGAGCAGTTGAGGAGTTGTGTTGTGCATCTCTGCCAAACAATGCTGAAAACCATCTAAATAAATCCCTTCAAATCCTAAATCTTTCTGGCTGTCAGGAAACTAGGCTAGGGGCTTAAATCACTTTTGAAAATTAGTGTAGGATCCTAAGTCACTTATGTGCCTTTGAAAAATTTATCCTTAAAAGTTGGATGCTCAAAAGTGATTTTCCTTCACAAGTACCACTGCTAACTTCAGAAATCACCCCTGAAGTGAGCATGAATAAAAAATTATTCATAGAAATAAGGGTATCACCAGCTGTCTGAAAAAAAAGGGAAGCATAAAACAGGCCCAACACCATATTGGTGTTCAGGCTTTTTCAGTGAATCACTTTGAAACAAATTGTTTTCATTTGCTTTAAAAAAACCCAAAAAATCATAATGTGTTCCTTTTAATCTTTTTAGCATATAAATCGAAATGTTTCCTGAGTATCACTTCTGGGTGCTGTGAGACTTTGATTACAGGATATTTTGGCCCTTTGTTTTTTTTGAGTGACGCCAAAAAGAAGTCTCAGGTTTTATAGCTGCTGAAGTATTGTACTGTAAGAACAGTCACAACACCTCTAGTCTTATTTTTGCATAAAAAATAAAGGTTTATAAAAACCTTTATGTTTTACCTTCATTTCAGTTGTTGCTAGTCTTTCAGTATGGTTTAGGGTTGTTCCTATCTACYCTGAAATGGTTCAAGGAGAGAATAGATTTGAGGAAAAGAAATTAGTATAATTCCAAAAAGCAACTGTTGAAGACTGGATAGAACTGTATAAATCTGGTCGAGATTTAACTGTTGGTTACACCAATGTAAAATCAGCACAGATCTCATTCTTATACATGCCTCTGATGTTGCTGCATTTCTATGATATGTACCTGCAGTGAGACACGAGGCTGAGCAAACACCTTGTCTTAGTTGCCTGCTCTCTTGAGCAAAAGTAGCCTTTGTATATCTATGCATTTCCTTCAAATGCTTTTCTTCTCAGTGGCTCTCAAGCATTTTAAAAATGGTCTTTTTTTTCTTTAATAATTTGGGCATTTCTTACGGTCATGTATTCTACATCTCTAGCACACCYCAACCTCCATCTCACTTCCCATTTTCATGGTTCCTTCTCCCCCTAAAATAACTTTTTTCCATACTTTAGAAAAGCCACCACTGACRAAGCAAGTCCATGTGGTCTCAGCATCCCAGCCCAAAACTGCTTTGGAAATGGGAAATCTGTGAGAAGGTTGTCAGAACAGAACAGGAGGGGGGGATAGTGAGCCAATACAAAAACAAAACCAAACAAACTAAAAAAAAAAAAAACAACCAACCAAACACAAAACAAAACAACAACAACCCAAAAAAACCCAAAAAAACAAAAAAAAAAGAACTACAAAAAGATCCCCAAAACCAAGGGAAAAAAATCTTTAGATCTTCTCCTGCCCTGAAGATTTATGGAGTCTTTCCTGTATGTCACCATTYTGAGCACAGTTGGTCTGAGTTTTCCCTTTGAGCTATACAGGCAGYCGTGGGGCTGAGGTGGCTTTGTGGCAGGCAGTTGTGCTATTTCTTCCACTTGACAAGTATAGTCTCCTGCCATGTCTTTTTCCATTTGCTTCTCTTGTTACTGAAGAAATGCTCAGTTTCATAAAAGCTGACATGCCCTGAGAAATTCCATGTACTCTTTCTTTTACAGAGCCTGTGCATGTAGATCTCTGAAGGCATACAGGAGATTTTTGACTTTGCAGAGAACAAAGGCTCCCAAATCCATTGCTAGGGAATACCTGTAGGGGAAAGAAAAACACCAACAAAACCCATCCTACTTGCCTTTTGACGTGTACTATAAAAAGACTGAGTGAGAAATAGCTTATGAGCACAAAATAAAAATGTACTGTATCAGCCTTTTTCTTTGGGGATTAGCAGAATGAAAACTGATTTATTTTTGGTGGCGATTCCTCCCCTGGGCCTAGAGAAAATCAAAACTCTAGATTGACCCAGGTAAGGGTTTTTAAAAGTGCATGTAATTTTTTTCGCTTAGTTAATATTGTTGAATTTAAAGCTTGCATTAACTAATTACTAAGACTTAAATGTGCACTACTTCCTCATAAATTTCTGTAAAAATATTAAAAATCGTATTAGCATTTGAATAAACATTGTAATAAACATTGTGCTTGTTGCTTAGAGCTTATTTTGCTTTCTTTAATTCAGCAATCAACGACAGTCTTAGATGGAGAGGTTCACAGTAATGTAAAAATATAGCAGCTGAGGTCTAGAAGTATTCCCATGCAGATGGCAGGGTAGATCACTGCTCACAAATACATGTATATGTATGCTTTTATATATCTATATATAAATAACTTGAGCATATATATGTTAGTTATAGTACTCTCATAGCTTTACAWATAAACATAAATACATATATTCTGATTTTGATGAGAATTATTTTGATTACCACTCTATCTTAARACAGTTGTCAATAGTTGCAGAGATAGGACCATACCAGAATCATAAATTTTTGCTTTTTCTGCAGAAGGGCTTAGAAGCAATGTCAAAACCCACACAGGAGTGATGAATCAGGYTTGTCACAGGAATTTTGACTCATTAGTGGGCCAGGTATACAGAAGGATGAGTGCATGTTTTTAACAAAGATTTGGTGTCATTGAAAGCCACTGTTTAAAGTATTTATTCTAACTCACTTGCTTAAGAACATAACAGTAAAATCAGTCAGGTAGGTAATAGGYAAGATTCTCTTTCAATGACTTCTCACAGGCAAAGTCTTTCTCTGTCTCTATGCATTGACCTTTCAGCAAACACAGGGTGCCATTAAAGGTTTTTTAGGACATTATTGGTGAGTGCAATTTTTTTACTTTAATTTTCATGCTACTTTGCTTTTGACTRTGCACCAGGGATATTTTTAGATTATTGATGACTGCACCATCTGGCTGTATTCTATTAATATCAGTATAACWGAGTTTTGCAAACTCTTTCTCCTTCAGTTCAAACCCTTAGGCAACACATCTTCCCACGGCTGCAGCAGGTACTCCAGAGTGAATGACCTTGGCTGCATTAAGCAACAGAAAGTATTTGCTCATGTTTTAAGCAGTATTTATACCTGTGCTTTTTGACAGTTGTGAATRTGGGACTTCAATGTAAGAGGATGGAAACAGATTTCAAGGTTAATTATCTCATACCCTCAACTCTGAATCCATCTGGATTTTGCTGAATGCTGATACTTGATGGCTGGGGTGTTGTTAGGAGTGTCATGGTCCAAAGAAACTCTGAAGGACCTTGCCACTATGAGGAGCTGCAAGGGGCCCTCACCAAGGAAGTTCAGAGTCAGATTTGTCAGTCAAGAGGTGGAGCTGGACATGGAGAAATTCCAAGTTTTTCAGCCTGGAAAAATTCCTGACCAGAAAGCACTTCAGAGGGTCTGGACTGAGATTTCTGTAAGCTCTTTTTCTCATGGTTTCCAACCACCCCTTTAAGGGAAGGATTCAAATATTTCAGTGCTCATTGCTTTGCTTTTAACACCAGTTTCATGTGGCCTGCCAGTTTAGTTTTCAAGTTCTGGCTACACTACATGCTATTTTCAGTGGTTCCATAGATTTTTTAAAAGCATAGTAATTCACAGACTTTGCAAGAATAATGGATTAAGCACTTGACAACCTAGTTACACTAAATGCTGTACTTTGTTTTCACTGGTAATAATGCAACTGTTTAACCACAATTTTATAATCCTTAGAATTGTGATGTTTTCCTGAGACTTAATCACTGAAAGCAAAAATGTGTTGACACAAGGAGTTTTGATACCACAGTGTTGAATGTCCATGAACCTAAAAACAAATTCATAAAGTGAATTGCAAATAATGAGTGTTCTGGTTCTTCTGCTCCCCATGTTCTAAGGAATATTAAAAAAAAAAAAAAAAAAAAAAAAGCAATACATCACAGAAGCTTTTGTAGGAAACCTATTAAGAAAGAAAAGTTTTGTAATGGATACTAAATTTTTTGAGAAGCCTCATAAATTATTTGTCAAGCTCAATTCTGAACAAACCAAACATAGTGGTGTTGTCATCTGGAAATACTGCTGTGTATCAAAGATAGACAGCAATCCTTTTTGGGTGGTGATAACAGGATTTGAAACAAGGATATTTCTGCTATATGAGCTGCAGAACATTTTTTATCTGAGAGATGGGTATTACCAACTTCTATTCATCCACACTGGAGAAACAGTTGGCTGAAAACAGAGTACATGATCTTTGTGTTGGTTATAAGCCCATGAATATAATTCTTATGGAAATTATTTTTATCTTCTCCAAAGACAAAATGTTTTGGAAACTCCCTGTGGGTTTCTCACACTCTTGRTTCATTAACTGGATTACTCCTGCAGTGTTTTAGGCTCTCACACTCTGGACTGAGTTGTGATTCTATATCTATCTCCATTTCTTTCTTTTGCTGCCTTTCCCTTTCTCCAACCCACATTTTTCCCCAATGGGAAATAAATTGTTTCATATTTTTCATTTGAAGCTAAGGCTCCTTAAATTACTTCCATTGAGTTTTTCCAAAACAGGTCCCATTAGCAGARGAATAAAGGAAAACAATTCCTGCTGTGGTGAGTATTAAGAAATGGTTTGTGTAATGAACCAAGACAATGGGTGATTGACAGTCAAGAATTTATGAAGCCAAGATACATACAAAAAACCCTCACTAACAAATAGAATCATATGTCTTTCCTAATGTCAGCAAACAGTCAATCTTATATAGCAGGTAAGTAAATACTCAGGCTTAAGGATTTTGATGAAACAGTGAAAAAACATGGTTAATACTCTTTCTTGGGGTTAAAGAAACAAAATTAACTTCAGAGCTACTATTGCAAACTCTGTGCTTTGGGACTAGGGCACAAAAAATAGTTGTATGGGGGAAGATCTATGGTGGGTATTGCTAAAAGCATAAGGAACTAACTGTTAGTACAGCAGGATACCAGGAAGAGTTAGAGATTCCCAAGAATTTATGAGGGAGAAAAATGCATGGAGCTCTTTTGTTCTGGCTCACTGCCAGCACTTCAGGACACCAGATAGGGTCCTGCAGAACCATTTCAGTGTGTGGTTCCCATAGCAGCTGACACTTTATCTTCAGGGGTAGCTTGACAGATGTTATTGAAACACAGCACCTGCAAGAGGACCAAGTTCAAATCATGTGATGTCCTGAACCACATAATTTTCCCAGAACATGTCTTGTGACAGACTCTAGTGCTAAGGCAAACCAAACACACTTCAGAAACTGGGCTTAAAGCAGTGGAAATTAGATATTCTGGTAGACCTCATCCTACAAATTCTTGCATTGCACCAGTGGTGGCAGACACAGGGTGGCTCTACAGAGAACTGTTCTAACGATTTGCACAGAGATCCCCCACAGCAAGGGAGATCTCCAAGGTACCCATCCCACTCTGCATGCCTTCCTCACGTTTGTACACCTAGACATGGAACACTGTGAAGCATGAGGAGAAACACATGTGACTTCAGAGAATTCTAGAATGGCCTGAGCTGGAAAGGACCTTAATCTAGTTATTACCCCATGCCATTGACAGTTTCTCTGGGCATCCTGTTCCAGTCCCTCACCATCCCCACAGTAAAAAATTTCTCCCTAACATCTGACTTGAACCAGCCCTCTTTCATTTTGAAGCCATTGTCCCTTGTCATTTCACTAGATGCTCTTGTAAATCACTTCTCGCCATCATTCTTGTGGCTCCCTTTAGATCTTGGAAGGCCTTGGTCATGACATCCTGAAGCCTTCTCTTCTCCAGGCTGAACAATTCAAATTCTCTCAGCCTTTCAGTGTTCCTAGATAAAATACTGCCATTTTCTGAAAATCTGTCTTTGATATGCTTCAAATAGTCACTTAAAACCTGGAGTGGCAATGATTACTAGATGACTCCAAAAAGTCCGATCTAGGCTTTATGAAATGTTACAGTTTATCAAATAACAGATAATCTATTAAAATTACAATCATCAAAAAGATGGTGTATGGGATTTTTAAAAGCCATTTAAAGTGTTTTGTTCCTTTATATATATATATATATATATTTTTTTTTTTTATCAAATGAGAATATAACATTGCAGATGGAGATCAGATCAGCATTTGAATAGGAATTAAATTAGGAAGGACTGTGTAGACTTTTTCATCCAGAGGGTTCACACTCAGGGTCATATCAATTATCCATCCCACAAAATGTTCCCATGGGAATATCTGAGTATGATATCATAGACCTATGTATCTTTTGTAGGCAGTGAACACCTACAACTGCCATGGATATAGAGGACACAGAAAACTGCAGCATTTCATGGAACAGGCCCTTTCATTAGCATTTTTTCCACCCAAAAGTGTAAACTATTATCTGCTGTGTTTTGATTGCTYGTTACTGAACTCATCAAAATTCCACCTTAGCATCTGGAGAGACTCAGATCTTAGCATTCAAAGTCAGCCTTTTACACCACAACTGCATTTTATTCAGATAACTGGACAGCTACAGCTTTTCACAGGGAGCTACTCCATACTCCAGTAGTACTACCAAAAACCATTTGATAAGAAGCCCTTCTCTTTCCTTGCTCCATTTCACTTCAGCAGGCTTTACATRCAATTTTTTTGTCTCTAACTGTCCTTCAAAAGTTTACAACCATATTGATGCTTGTAAGAAGTCAGGCAACTGGAACAGGTAGTCTTCAGCATAAATTATGGAAGGATTAGGCTGTAATTGAAAGGAAAGCCTAACCAGCAGAGAAGAATTTCTTGTACTTATGAATCCAATATATCTTGATYACCTCAACCACTTTGATCTACACCTGCTAACTGTAGCTGAACTGGAGAAAAAAATATTTCATCTTTTTAATACCATGGGAGGGGATTGTTCTCTGCAAAGAAGGTGTGCACCTACAGAGATGCTCTGAACTCAGAGCTTTGGCACAGCTTTTACCACGTCCATTTGCTACATAAAGCGATTACAGCTTGTTTTGTACATCCCACATGTGAGACTATATGAGAAACACAACCAAGCTGGCAAAAACAAGATGGAGACAATTTACTTCTAGAGAAGTAGAAGCATAGGCCTTAAAACCTTCCATGTCAAATACAAGGTTGAGCTGTCAAACATAAATATCTCCATGATTAGGGAGGACTATTTTAAGTCTTAATTTGGGATTTGGGAAGCCTTCATTCTAGCCAAGTCTTTCTGGAAGATGTCCTAAACTCCATAGCATGTATTTATTTCAACTAATTACAGACAATCTGTTCTGGAGAAAATGAGTATTAGTACAGGACTGAAATGCAATAGAAGACAYGTATGAGCCTCTATGCAACATTCCCACTTTCAAAAAGCATCATAAATTTTTGTTCATTATCTGAAAAGGAACCTCAAGTCCCTTGAAAGAATAAGTAGCCYTTCCTTCAAACTTCAAAAGCCACAAACCACCCACCCCTCTCCCAGCTTCTGGCTCTCATGATCTTGTTCCTTTAGAAAATTTTCTGTGATTATTTTTCCGATGATAAATATAAGCTCAACAGAATGAAAACAAGGCAACCATGAGAGTGCCCCTGTTTCAAGTGGAAAGCGCAATCATGTGCATCCTGCAAATTTCAGGTTGTAGTGTAGGATCTATAAAAAGCCCATCCATCAGATATGAAGGAGTTATCCTAATCAGGGAGTATTACCCACATCATTACTTGTGCTTCTGTGCAGGTGTGCATGGATACAAACTGCTAATATTTTTAATGTCTACACTCCATGAAGTTAAAAAAAAATTACTGTGATGAAAATAGAAAGACTAAAATACCACTTGTTCTTGAAAAAATCCATCAGAAATTAATTTTATACTACTCAAATAATTTCTATTGAGTTAAACACAAACTAAGCACTGGGGAGACACCACCGGCAGTGCTGCATCCAGATCTGGGGTCCCCAGCACAGGAAGGACATGGAACTGTTGAAGCAAGTTCAGGGGAGGCCGCCAAGATGATTAGAGGGATGGAGCACCCCTCCTATGAGGAAATGCTGAGAAGCTGGGATTGTTTGGCCTGGAGATGGGACGGCTTCAAAATGACCTAATTTTGGCCTTCCAGTGTCTGAAGGGAGCCTGCAAGAAAGATGGAGAGAGATTGCTTACAAGAGCATGTGGTGACAGGATAAGGGGTAATGGATTGAGAGTAGYCTCTGGTTTAGTGAAAGGTATCCCTGTCCATAGCAGGGGATTGAAACTAGACATTCTTTTAGGTCTCTCCCAAGATGAGTGTAAGGAAAGATATCTAAAACCAAGTCACAGAGTAGCATTTTATTAGTCTTGCAGTTGTAACATATTCCATGAAATGTCAAAAAATTATTAAAGATAACAGTTGACTACAGCATCCTAATAAAACTTCAGAACTAAATTTTAAGGAATTTTTACAAATCTCATCAGAGGGCATACTGTAATGTATTACATAAATCCTTTCCAGAGTAGCTAATTTCCATGCACAAATAATTACTTTGAATGAAGTGAAGCAATAAAGTTTAAAGCACCAGATCTAGGAACACTATTGTTTCCTCAGGCAGGCTGGTAGTAAAGGCTCCTAATTGTTCTTAGGATAACAATGGGCCATAGAATGCCACAAGTAGAGATAATATAAGGATTACCCATCTGATATAAAATTCTGAAACATAAAGCATGATCTCCATTTTGCTGTCCAAGTTTTATGCTGAATTTACTTGCTTTAGTATACTAAATAGACACAGTTATTCTTCTATAAGGACATCCACATTTTTTATTTATTAGAAAAAATAGGGTAATATCTATATGTTGTAATGCTAGACCATGGTGCATTTTATTTACTTTGTGCCATGAAGGTGTATTGATGCCAAAAGTACAATGCTAATAATCTAAGAACATTTATACAACAATAGTGAAAGGTGGATAAAGATGTATTTCACTACCAGAAAGGAGAATTTCTTCAATATTCCTTGGCTGATCTGCAAAATCCTTCATTGAAATTTGCATTAAAGTTGTCATCTTACCTTTAATATAGATCCTCATCATTCAGTCAATTTTCTTGTCTCTCTCTCTCTCTCTCTCTCTCTCTCTCTCTCTCTCTTTCTTTCTCCCTTTCTCTCAGATATCCTGAAAATAACCTTCAGCTTCTTTAAAACATAAAGCTTTGGTGTTTTGGAGAAACTGTAATGAGCCAATAAACCCAATTTGGAGGCTGGTTAGTACCACATAAATTAATTTCCCTGCTAAATGATCAGAGTCACATCCACCTTTTTCACTACCATCTGCCTCACAACAAAGTTGGCACTGTACTCCTTTGAGAGGTGGACTGTAAAAGTGTAATTTAGGAAAGGCTTATTAACAAAATCCTTTCTAAGTTCCAATTTTCCTGTTCCAGGGTAATGATCACAGGCAGCATAATATATATACTGTTAGCAGAAAACAGTCAAATGTCCATATGGCATGCACTTAAATAAATAATATTAAAAAAAAATAAGAAGAAGAAGAAGAAAAAAAAAGTAAATGGAATGTGTGTAAGGATTTATACAAATATTCATCTTCATTTTCAGGGATTTTCCTATGTAGTTGATCACAGCAATTCTGCTACTTGTTAGCTCTGCCTATGAAGGAACAGCCCTTTGCCAGCTGGGSTATTTCCCACTTGCCTGTGGGCCATGTAAACAAGCCCTTTGCCACACCCATAAAATGGCACCAGAACAAAYCACATTTCCTGAGCCTGTTCTTAATCGCATGTCCCCGTGCTGATGTGGGGCAGACATTCAGTCACTCACTCAGCCATGTGATTTAGTTCCTCACCAGGTGTTATAAGCYAGAAAGCATGCAAATGTGGTTGCTAAATTCTGATTAAAAACATTGTTCTGGAACTTTTTACTTGTTGTGAGTACACATACCTGGAGACTAAGGTTTTCTTTATATTGAGAAGCCTGCAGTGAAGGCAAGGAAGTTTTAAATTTTGGCAAGGACTTACATTTTGTTTTTCCAGTAATGAAAAATACAGGGTGACAAAACTGGTTCATGGGACAGTACAGTAATAAGTTTTTCCATGTGAAGAAGGCAAGGAAGAAGTTGAATACTTAAATGAAAATGTACTTTTATGTGTTTTGCTTATATGGAACAGAGTCAGAATTAAGCAGTTCCACCAAATGGGATTTTACTTGCAATTAAGTTATTTTGCAGTTAATGGTGCTGTTCCTTCCYGGGCCAAGGTGCCAGTAGGCCATGAGCTTTCAGATAGGGGACCAGTACCAATGTGACATGTGAGCATCGTTATTTTGTTCTCTTTCACTAAATGTCCACAACAGCTTGCTGTTGTTCTACCACACCAACTGTAGAGAGTAGCCTTTGTTTATTTTCAGAAAAAAGATGTCTCTTTCTTCACCAAATTTTCGAAACCTCCATTTTCCCCCGCTTAACACTAGCCCCAAATCCTGAAGTAGTAATAGTAATTACTTGGGTTTCAATGTTCTCTCCTTTCTAAATAACTGGAAAAGACATAGTTAAAATAGTTTCCATAACTTTCTATCTTATTATCATTAGATTCTTTAGTATTATTTTCCATCTTAATACTTATTCCATCTGTTTTGTTTATATAGGTGTTCTAGGGAGAACTGCATTTTAAGCAATGATTTTCAATAAATCTACTTAAGAAATGCATCAGACAGTTTGAGCAAAGAAATCCAGTAGCAGTAACCACATGAGTCAAATTTAACTTCAAAGAAGCTTTTGAAACCATACTGTGGATTTCTAATCTGCTTTCTGTCCTCAAAATTGAATCTAAACGGCTTTAATGTAAATTAAAAATAGCAAACTATATGACTGCAAAGTTCAAAACATACACCACAGAATTACTGTCTTTCTTTCAGATCTATTGTCTCCCTAAATTTAGAAAGAATTGAAAACTTCCTTTTTCTCCACTGAAAATTATCACTGCCAGTAAATAATCTAGTAAACTTATTATATAAAATCTTTAATTCACCTTTCTCAAGGCCACAATGATACTAGAAACTCCTGAGTGCATGCATGCTGCAGTATGACAACATCATTAGGTAATAACAAATCCAAATTGTCTCCATGTCTCAGATGCAGTAAACTGAAGAGGCAGAARGTAGCTTTCTTACAGCAGGAAGTGTAGCCACCTATCCCTTCATGGCTGCCTCTTTGTTTAATGCTGGGTGGTTTAGAGCTCTTTGCTACCTGGCAGCACTGCTGAGCCACATTTCTTCCCCTAAGGAACAGGGCACTGTGGCTCACTGTTTTAAACTTAAGAAAGTTTAAAAATACATTTTCCTGGGGTTTGTGGTTGAGTTTGAGTTATAGGAAACATTCTACCMATGCTTTAAAATCACTGCTTTCCTTTCTCTTATTTCTATCCTCAACATCATACAAACACAGCCTGTATCTCATTCCTGTTTTACAGCTTCAGAGGCATTTCAGTGCCATCTAAAAACATAGGATGTGTTTACACTGGTTATTAAAACACTGATCAGAGTGTCYAAAATCTCAGTTTGTCAAGAGAACATGAATCTGGTCAATTTTCCACCATGTATATGATCAAAAGAAGCAGAACTCTGCTAGCCTGTCATGCAAATAAAACTATGTGCACAAGGCACACTATTAGTATTATCACCAGATACATACTGTGTATTCCTACAGGGCTATTTTAATGTTTCTGGTGTATCATACCTTTTTATAGACATGGTTGCTGATTTTAAAACAAAGCCGCTTCTGTTAGCTTGCTAAAATACAAACCTAAAGCTTGGAAATATAACTACTATTTCTGTGTACATATTTTTGGCACAAATACAAATTCTTTTAGGGTACATTACTTGGTATTCTGCAGATGAAAATGAGCCTGGTCTTTGCATGTTTTCAGCTGACTGGATGCAAATCTTTGAAGATGCAGAAGCTACATAACAATATTTAAGATGACATACTATTTGGAAAGCTTGCAAGATTTATTAACCGGACCACAGCACCATGTAAAATGTGGCTCTGCCATTTCGTATTTTGTTCTGAGCATATCCAGACATGAGATATCCTGAACAGCTACATTTTGAAATCCAATTGTGAATGTGCAATGCTCAGAGAGAAGGAAGGCATAAACAAGTATGCTCTTAAGTGTCTGAGTTGTTTGTTCAGTTGCTACAGTCAACTGACTTCAGTAAAACAAGCAGCAGGATGAAGCTGCAGAACCTGAACCTGTTCCCTCCTTCTGGAGCACAGTGAAAGGCTGCAGTTACTGCCACCAAGAAGTACTGGAGATACATTTTACAATTGTTTASATGCTCATCCTGAATGCACCACACAATGTAAGGTAGATATGCATAATTCTCTTTCTTGGAAGTAACCACTCTGYGATTAATAAAGGAGTTATACATATGTATATATGGAGAATATATAAAGAGAGAGGGAAGTTTATTTCTGAACATGATGCTAGAAGAGCATACTTTTAAATCTGAGAAAATTCAAAACTAAAACRGAAGAGAGACGATAACTTGAGGGTGTTCCAATCCCAAGTATCACAGTAGAGGCAGCCTTCACCTCCAGTCTGGGTTTCAAATTCMCAACTCAGTGATTTTCCAAGTGCCCACACTGCCCTCTTTCAAACCTTAGGGAAAGGTGAATTTTTAGCTCATCTCCTGTTTTGGCTATGATTTTGATGTTGGTCTCTTCAGGAGCCACCCATTTCTGCCTGTTTTCTGTGCTATTTCCTTGCTGGATCTTCCATTTATCCTTCTGTCTTCCCTGTTCTTCAGTTGTGAATCCTCCCTTCTCTAATCATGTCCATGAATTTCTGGGGAAGGTGGCAACTCCAGAAGGTAGAGGAAGATCTAGGACAAGTCTCCTAGGACAAGGAAACTTTCCACTGACCTGCCATATACTTTTGAAAGAAATTAACTGACAAACTTCTGACATACTGATCTACTCCCCATGTATCCTAAAAATCTTCTGAATCTTACCATAATACACCTTTAAAATTTTAAAATTATTTAAAAGAAAAGAAAAAGAAAAAGAAAAAAATYCAAAAAGACATCTAAGATGATACAAAATAACAACAAAGCTTAATGTCGTTGAGTAAATGTGCCATGACGGTATGTACTGGTACACCTAAGAGATTCCTTCTCAGCTGGAGCACAGAACAAATGGAGTGAATAGGCAGGCAGGAAAAGGAGAAGATCACTCCTTTCTAAGCATCATTACATTCCTCCTCTCCCCCACACTTTCACTCTAAAGCAGTGATTCCTGGGCTGTGCTCATGTCAGGCTATGCATGTYGGCATGTCCCACACATGACATCAAGTCCATGGTGCACAGGACATTTCCTATGTGCCTCATTCATATTTCAGTGGTGCCTCCTCAGCATTTCACACATCAGCGCCCTGCTGAGTGCTCTGTTCATGCCACCTGGAGCAAATTCTAGGTCATACCACCAGGGCAAGTTATCTGCACCAAACCCTACAGCTCTGGGCCCAGACAAACAAAACAAACCCAGATAAAACCTTCAAACYTATTGGAAACAGATCAGTTTTACCAGGTGTGAGGATAAGGTCTTAAGTACCATGTTCCATGAATAGAGGAGAACTGTTTAACAGCTGTGTTTGAGAAAACTTCTTTATAAACTGTRTGTCTGGGGACTGTGTCCGAGAAGAGACTGAGGTCCTGCTTCACACATCTTGRTGCATTTTCTCCACTCGTATTATGACCAAAGAACAGCCATCCAGGGCTGAAAATAATATACCTGGTGGRTGTGGGCTGATCCTTGCTGCTGAAAGAAGCCTTGAGGGGCAAGACTAAATACCATAAGTGCAGCAATGAGCAGGTATCCACACACACGGACCTGCCTGGCTTCTGGTGCAGGTTTGCTGCTGTTCCGCTGGCCCCTGCACTGACTGAGCACAAGCACCACTGCTTGGTCCCTGGTCATACCCAAAGAGAATTTGGTTTGTTTAATGTAGAATAACAAAAGCCAAGAGAACATTTGTCTTCTAAATATATAAACTATGTAAACTCTGGGGACAAACATCTGCTTAAGTTTAAAATTAACCTTTGATCAGTGACAGGCGTAGTCTGGGCTCAGATAAACTTGGATGGAAACAYGTGCACAGTGAGGGTCTGAACCAGCCATTTGGTGGGAATTGCAGGCAGCTGTGGAGGGGAAGGCAGGAGAGCACAAGAGCACAAAGCTGGATTAAAGCTGTTTATGGACTGTCATTAGGGGTGAATCAAAAGCTGTGAAGGAAAAACAAACAAACAACTCAAACCAACAGTAAAACCAAGAAGAAAGCAAAAAAGGTGGTAATGGTTAAGCTAACAGAATACCAGCCTGTAAACTGTTTACAGTCTGCCTGCTGTAATAGATATATTTTGCTGGGATTGGAAGCCTAAAGTCAGAGAGATACAGAACCGATGAGTGCATAAATGTCACTCTGTGTAAGAGTGTGAGGAGCCAATGACTCTGCAGGGAACAAGTTACTCAGATGCTGCTGCCACTCAGGAAAAAGTAAAGCTTATTTGGCTATGAGGTAAAGATGGTGTTTTCTGTTTACACATGATGGTACCAACTATGTCACTATTCTAAAATCCTTGCTTCCTCTGGTTTTTCAGGGTTCTATTGCCTTGAAAAATTTTAGTGGTTAGTTTGCAAATAACTGATTTATGGTCTTTTTTTGGTTTGATCTGGATTAGGTTGGGTTGGGGTTTGGTGGGGTTGGTTTGTTTGSTTGGTTTCAGTTTTGTTCTGTTGTTGTTGCTGTTGGTTTTGAGRTAAAAGCTTGAATTTTGTTGTGTGAGGGAAATAAATCAGTTAGGGTAACAGCAGAGCTACTTGGAGCATCTTGTTCTCCCTTATGGTTTTGAGGAGCAGTCAGGAATATCATCGTCTCTCTCCCAAAGACACAGGACATACACAGGGAAAGAAATTCAGTAGGATAAATGTGGGGGAGGGATAGCTGCTGCTATTCTGTTAAGATTTTACTTGTTTTGAACTTACTTTTGCTGGTGGTGACTTTTAGGGTTTGCTGCTTGGGATTTTCTTCTGTTTGATTTCTTGATGTAGCTGCAGCTAGGGAGTGGCTCCAAAAATGACTGAAGGTGTTACCTCTGTAAATACTCTGCAGAGTTACTTCTAGAGGCCTCCAGGACAGTCCAATAATCCACSTACAGCAGGGACAGTGATCCTCACTGAAGTATGCTGTATTTGGCTTCTCTGTGGTGGAAAGATAAACACTGTCAGTCCTGCTGACTTCTGCAGTTAACCCTGCACTTCCTAGATGGTAATGCTTTGTTGCTTTTTTTCCCCTGAAATATATTGCCATTATGTATGTCTGTGATAAAATGTATTACCCTTGACTGGTTAAATGGTCCTCTCTCATTCTCYGTGTAGATGTATCATGATATTGAACCACCAGGTACTGAGGTGTAGTGCTCAGATATTACAATGGTAGGGAACTTAAATGTCTAGAAATATCCCTGATAAATGATACATTCTGCAGACAAACCTCTGCCAAATTCTATTCAAATAGCAAAGGGATAATGTGAATATGACTCTAATGAAGGAAGGCTGGAGTTGCCATAATGCATGCAGGTGCAATTGCTCCAAATCTCTCTTAAAATCCATTTTCCTGCCAGTGCTCATTCTTCCTTTAAACAGAAGTTAATACTCTGCTGACATTATTGAACTCCATCATGCTCATTATCTCAGGCTAGCATTTAGATCAGGTTTTTGGAGGTGAAAGACCAATTCATTAACTCCATTGTGTCACTCAATGACTTCCTGTGGAGAGATCATAAGTCAGATGGGGGTGTCACTGCTGGAAGATAAAAGACAGCTATAAAGTAGGAAGACAACTGGTATAATTCACAAAAATGAGGAAAAAAATTACTCTATAGCCTTTAATTTCTATTCACAGTTCAGGTTTTAAGTATGTTATTTAGATAACAGTGCATCTGAGATTTTTTTATGAGTTCCAGATATAGAATGGAAGAGGTTATTTGTTGGTTATTTGTTTTTTATTTAAAGGAAAAAATTAATATAGGTAAAATATAGGTAATACTGGKTTTCTTTACAGTAATCCCTGTAAAAAAAAATTTTAAATGTGTGCTTTAAAGCCTGATGTGTTGAAATACCCACATACATTAATTTGTCTGTGTTTAATGGGAAAATATGAGTGTTTGGAAAGTTATTACTTTGTCAAAAAAGTATTATGAAATTGTTTTAATTGTTGATAAAGAAGGAAATGGCTACCAGGAATCAAAATCCACCTATTTGATTAAAATAAAATCTCCATACTGTTTCTTTAGGTTAAAGAAAATGTTTATTTTTAGAATACTCTCTGGAGTATTCTAAAATAATTTTTCTCTCTGAAAGAATTTTCTAGGACTTTTATATAAAAAGTAATTTCCTACTGCTATTACTTATGAACATGAAGTTTCTCAGTTTGCACATGGGAARTAAACAAACAAAAAATACTTCTTGTGCTTTTAATTGAGTAGAAAATATTCAAATACAAGAATTTGCCAGTGTAATTAACAACTAGTTAATGTGAAGAAGCAGTGTCAATTAAGGAAAGCTTTTGTCAGAGAGATTTRCAGCCTCTATTCAGCTTCCCTCTACCTGTTGTTCCATAAAACTGTRGGACATCATAGAATCCTAGAATGGTTTGGCTTTGAAAGGACCTTAAAGTTCATCTAGTTCCAACCCCCTTCCCATTGGCAGGGACACCTTCCACTAGACCGGGTCACTCAGAGCCCCATCCAACCTGGCCTTGAACATTTCCAAGGATGGGGCATCCACAGCTCTTTGGGAGAAGCTGGGCAACCTGTTCCAGTGTCTCACCATCCTCACAATACAGATTTTCTTCCAGATACCTAACCTAAACCTACTCTCTTGCAGTTTAAAGGCATTTCCCCTTCYCTTATCACTACCAGAMCTTGTGAAAAGTCTCTCTCTAGATCTCTTGCAGGCCCCCTGCAGGCACTGGAAGGCTGCTCAAAGGTCTGCCCAGAGCTTTCTATTCTCCAGGCTGAAAAACCCCAAACCTCTCAGCCTTTCCTCACAGGATGATCCTTKGTGCAGCTCTCTCCTCACCAGGCTGTAAGAAGCACTGCGGGAGATGCGGGATGGGGATGAAGGTGGGAGGGGCAGGACACGATCTGTAAAGCGATCCAATACCCACAGGTGAAGCATAGGGAAAGAATCCTGGTAGAAAAATGCCAACATCAAAACATCAAACATATCACAGCATGTGATTTGTACTTCAGTACCTTTTGGTAAACTCCCTCCTTCAGCTGATGACACTGGGATTTCCAGCAGGCAACACAGGCCGAGGGCTGGGAGCAAACATTAAACCAGCAGCTGTTTATCAGTCACKGAATGAAAAGCAACAGCACCACTCTTACAACTTTTAAGGTCAATCAAAAAAAAAACCCCACTGCTGGGGAAATCTAAGATCTTCAGTTTCTAATGTATTCACAGAATCACAGAATGGGTCAGGTTGAAAGGGACCACAGTGGGTCATCAGGTCCAATATCCCTGCTCAAGGAGGCTCATTCTAGAGCAYGTGGCACAGGATTGTGTGCAGATGGTTCTTGCATATGWCTGGTGAGAGAGACTCCACAASCTCTCTGGACARTCTGTTTCATTGAATTGTCACTCTCACAGTAAAAGTTCTTCCTCATATTCAGGTAGAAATTTCTGAGGATCAGTTTCTGCCAAATGTCTCTTGTCCTACTGCATGGCACCACTGAGAAGAGCCTGGCTCCATTCTCTTGTCACCCTCCCTTCAGGTATTTATATATTGATGAGGTGCTCAAACCCGCTCACTCCAATAAATCCTAGGATTTTTTTTTCCTATTTTTCACTTCATATTCATTATTGATAAAAATTAGTGCAGTTTCCAAGCTGTACATGAAAGAAGAAGTAAGTTTTCCTTTCTCCTAGGTGGTTTGGAAACAGCTACCTTCCTTCCTCACCCTGCCCCCAYTTCAGCTGAMTCTCTTTAATGCTAAGATATTCCTRCCTTAAGTGAGAATSCCCTTCTCAGACCCTTTACAAATGAAAACAGTTGAAATKAAACATAGAAAAAAAGAAATTCTAAACTGATATCAATCTTCCTATTATTAATGCAGTTATGAATCTATTTGGTTCCTCTGACTGTGTTATCTGGGAGTATCCTTTGATCTATTTTTTGTCTGGATTGAAGCACTCTTCACAAAACCTCCCTTTACATTTCATCCGTGTTATTGCTTCTGTCCCCCCTCCCCACACCCTGCAACTTTAAGCTACACTCATTTGAAATATTTTCTGATATTAACAGACTGGTTGAATTCTTTTTCATCAGGTAGCAGCTTGGTAATTGGAAACCTAAGAGTCACTTAATATAAAGATCACTGAGAATCATAAACCATTTTCTTCTTGACCTTTTCCACCAAAACATTAGCTTCTGAGTCAGCCTGCTTTGAAGCTACAGAAGCATTACATATTGTTATGTTGGTTTCTGACTTCAAGCAATTCTTTTCTTCCATTTCCTCCTATTTTTAGCATCTGAAGSCTGAAATTTTACAATATGCTATTGCTCTTTTTTTTTTCCCTAGGAACAAATGTCAGCRCATCAAAAGCCCACCACTTTTAGTATGTGTCACTTGAGATCACTGGGAAAAAATACTTTGTAAGGCTTCTTATTGAATCATGAACCGTGGGCGCTACTATAAATAGTGTTCACAAAAGTTCYGGGATCAGTTATTTCAGCATCACTTCACTGCTAAGTAAATTTCATAGAGTCTCAACACTGAACAAGGGACAAAAAAACCCCAAAACACATTATCCCAAAGGTGAAGAGGTATGCAATCAAAACATTTATCTTGTATGTAGCTTTTGTATGTGCTTTGGTAAATATCTTGTGGTATCACATAAATTTCTAACAATCATATACATTTGCAATGAAAGTAACTGTACAAACTCACATACACATATACTTGAGTTGTTCACCTCCTCTCTTGTTTAGATACCAGTCTTAAATCTTCCAGACCTGTGGGGTCACTGCAAACACATTTGGCAAATACAGACAAAAGCCACAGTAGCTCTCCTGTTACCTCTGGTGTGCTGCCACAGAAATTCACCTTCAGTGTATGCAGATAGTTATGTCATGGTCCTATAGGCATGGACAGGGTCCCTCTCCTCATGGCATATACAGCTSTGACTCCTATACAGCCTGCAACACCAAGTATTTATTAAAGAGCTAGAAGGACTCTTATTTTTTCTTGATAATCAATTACCTTTCCTACCACCTGGCCAGAGGTGTTCACTGAGTGCTCGGAGGCATTCACTGAATTTAATGAATCTCTGGGAGAGGTGTGATAAGCAGAAAGACTTTGATATATTTAGCAGGAACAACCAGTGCAGGTTTTCCAGAATGCWGTTCAATTTGCCATTCATCAAGTTTGTACCAAAAGCTACAAAGAAATCAAATATACCAAACATCTAAAACAGGGCTACTAAATTGCCACCTAGTGGTCTTGTAATGTAGCTAATATCTCCAGCCTGCTGATCTGGCTGAAAAAAATATCAGTGTGAGTTTTGTATTTTTGTCAGGGTGGCAGTATGGGTGTTCACTGATGCCTTGCACATAGCGCGACTGGAGCAGAGAGGTGTCAGGGCACAACTTCCAAGCCAATACAAGACAGAACCATTGGGACTGCTGGGGTACCAGGGGCAATATGTACAGGACATAGGATACTAAAATGGAATTTCTGTGCCAGTCAGCAAGCCTGTGCATACGGTAAAAAATGCTGCCAGGCAGGAGTCTTAGTCTATTAGCTGTACTAATTTTTAACTTTTCCTTTCTAACAAAACAAACAAACAAACAAAAGTAARTAATTTGAAATAAAAGGTTTTCTGACTGTTGGTAAATTAGTTAGGAATTTTGTTCTTCTGAGGTTCAATAAGAGAGATCCAGAGAGATGGTTGTGGCCTTTTAGTACCTAGAGGGGCTATGCAAGAAAACTGGAGAGAGACTTCTTACAAGGACAATGAAATAACAGGAGAAGGGACAACAGCTCTAAACTGAAAGTAGGTTTAGATGAGATACCAGGAAGAAATTCTCTACTGTGAGGGTGGTGAGGCACTAGAACAAGTTGCCCAGAGAAGCTGTTGATGSCCCATCTCTGAAAGTGTTCAGGACTGGGCTGGACAGGGCTGTGAGCAAACTAGTCTACTGGAAGGTGGCAGGAGGGTTGGAAGCAGATGATCTTTAAGGTCCCTTCCAACACAAACTATTCTATGATTCTACGATGATTGGAGAGGAGGAAGCACTTTGCTCTGCTAGGGTGTTCTCCCACCTTTTAGTCTCACTCTGCCTGAGCCATATGTTCATCAGCATGTGCTGTTTACACAGAGACAAGCAGATGAGAAACAATAAAGAAGYACAAGGGGAACAGTAACTTTTGCAGTTCTGCTTTTGTGATTGGTCTGCCCAGAAGCAACTAAGAGAGACTAAAAATAATTTGCAATATGATGAATCACATGAGCAAATTTTCTGGGGATTAATGCATCCTCAGTCATTTTACCAATAATCAGCTGGGGGAGAGCTGGACTGCACGCTGACAAAGCTGATGCTCACAGGAGGTGGAGGAGGCAGAGGCCTCATGTTAGGAAGCACCCTGGAGTGGGGGCTGCTGGCTGTGTCTCYGGGAGGACACATCAGTTGTTTCACAGATAAGTCAGAGATAAGTCAGTCCATGGCAGCAGAATCCAAATGATTCATCTTCCTCCTCAATCCTGTCACCTGCTGGGACCTAGTACAGTTAGTGGCTGAAGGAGAAACATCAGCCCTGAAAGACAGACTGAGAAGAACCCTTATTGCACCTTTCTTGAACTCCTGGGTAGAAAGTGTCACATGAGTATAGCACTGGTCTGAGGATGCTGCATAAACTGCAAGTTTAACCCTGGCCAAAACACATCCCCTTGCAGATCACTTGCAGATCAATAACTTGATTAAGGTATTGGCAATTTTTGTGTCTTCTCTCCTCTTGGGATGAACTGAGAGCCCTGCAAGTAGAGGTCATTGCTTCCCACAGAATATGAGATGAGATAGGTCAGGAAAACTAGATGAAGAAAACAAACATAGCTGGGGCAAAGGGTAGGGCTTGTGTACCAATAAAAAGAATCAATTGTTGACATGAATATTGTCTTCCTACATTTCAGATTTTGTGTTTAGAGTACAATTCACCATATAGAGCACCATATATACTTCTTTGTCTCCTATCATATAACTTTTGGCCTGGTTGACATTAATATGTTTTAAGATAAATCTGATTTTTTATTTGTGGGCATTTCCTCCCTTTTTTTTTTTTTTCATTCACTTGTAGTTCTCATTTCATGTTGTACTTCGTTCTGGTCCAGAGAAATTTGCACCTTGTTTCTATATGTTTCACAGATTTGATTTGCACACTGTWTAGTTTTAAACAAGTATCTATTGTTATACTAGTGTCTGACCTCACTCCATCAACTTAATCATACTTTAGTCAATTAAGTTCTCTGTAGAGTGAATAGCTATCTATACAGATTTACTTTTTTTTTAAGRCCTCAGCTTCCCTTCCTCTAGTTATTATGGAAGAACAGTAATAAAGGAAGCTGTAAACACACTCTGCACACTGATGTGCCACTAATCCAAACTACCTAGTATAATAAAAAAGCACTCAATTAAAAGCTAGTTTACTCCTTAATGTACTCAAGGAAATCTGATCTTTAAGGAGTACACAATGTAAGGTGAAAGGTAATCAATACAGTACTGTCTGAGAAATTGCAGATTTAACTGCATACCTGTTTTCAGYAAAATTATCCAGGGACAGAATGCCCTATAAATACAACGAGCTTTTTAAAAAAATAAATGCTCTACTCCAAACATGAGAAGCTGGCAAGCCACAAAATAGAATCTACATGACTATTACTCATTTGAACTTTATTGTGTGCCATGAGTTTCTGTTTCCCCCAGCCTTTTCTGAGTTAGTCTCTTCGGGGCTTATTAGGATCACCTTTGACTAAGGGATTTACCATACCACCAATCTGTCACTGTTCTGCTATCTTAGTAGCTTMCAGAGTTTTCAGATTCTGTTCAAACTGCCATACCAAATGGCATCCATGTAACTCTGGAAGGCATACCTTTGATTTCTGGGGCTTCATGCCCACGTAGGTAATAGTGAACACYTTCAAATACATCTCTTGACATGTTTTACACTTTCCAGGTAGAAAGTTCTAGATCCTCCTGTCTTTATYGCCACAAATAAGCAGAGTTAATGGCTTAGGAATGTGCTAGATGGATCATTCAGAACATTTTTTACTTGATGATTATACATTTACAAAATCTTCAGGAGGAAGAAAGCATCATCCAGTGTGACTGTGCCACCATCGAGGAAGAATAACTATTCAGGTGCCATGCATAGATATCATGCAGTGAAAACTTATTTGTGCTGGCTCTGGAATTGTACACTGTGTCTTGTCTTCATCTTATGGGCTATGCTGCTTTTATTCAGCTCAGAGCAGTCAGACTGAAATTGTGYCTCCCCTAAAATACCTGAAGATGTGCTGTAAGGGGAAAGCTATCTACACTTACTGCTCTGGCAGACAGCTACTTTAAGGCTTTTAAAAATTGAAGTACAGTCAGGCACTTAAAAATGGACCATAGTTTTCTCAGCCAGTTGACATATCTCAGGTTAAATGACAAAACAGGGCTTTCACAGGAATTTCTTTGAGAGATCATAAAAGACATGAGCAGGGTACTCACAATAACAGAACAGTTGTGATCTGAAAAAAGATTGTTCYTTGAATATATGAAACGGTATTCAGTCAAAGGGATGAAAAAGTTGAAGTAAACTGAATATTGTGGGGTTTTAAAACAAGTTTAAATCAAAATTGAGAGTGAAACAAGCTTGACCTTTTACAAAGCAAAGTTGGTTTTATTTATTCATTGTTTATTTTCACTTTGCGTGTGTGTGTCTGTCACCTCCAGAAATAAGAACACTGCAGTCAATTCCCTTCTGCCTTTCTTTATATACAGCTGGTATTTATAATGAGCCTCCAGTCAGCTCTGTCATGTTAAAATGAACTTTCTGAATTATTGTTGTTCGCCTGATTTCACAATCAGCCCTTTGCAACCCACAACACTGTCACTAGCAATCTAACTAAAAAGGCAAAAATTTCTTTAATGTCTAGATCGGTTTATGTTGAATAATCTCAACACCTTTCAGCAGTATAGTATTTAAATGCAGCTGGAGTGGAACAAAACAGAATGCCTGAATTTTTCAAAATTCAAACATCCATGCTTCTTTCCTTCCTGCTGGAATCATGTAARTTATAAATGTTGGGGGCTCTTTTCCTCCTCTTTCTATGTCTTGCTACTACTTGGTGTTTTGCCTTGGATGTAAAGGTTAAAAACTTTGAAGGTTGATGGTCTTTGCCATAGGAAAGTGACTTTTCCATTAGAAAGCAAGTATTTATGAAACTATATAAAAACWCCTTATTTAACAAACTGGGCCAAGAAAAATTACTTTTCTAGCATGTATATCTCTGTTATCCTTTTGACAGATAGAGCAAAAAACCTACTGCTTTTGGAACRCTGAAGGAATAAAACAGCCAGAGATAGCACCTTTACTTTGCAGCTTGAAGTCCATTTCCAGTTACCACTTAATATATTTTTCTTAGCTTCTTTCATTACTATTTCTACTTAGAGTTTTTCAAAGAAAGACAGTGTCAGGTAGAAAGGATTGGAGGGGGGGAGGTTAGGGGAAGGGATTGCCTATATCCATTCTCTATTCATCATCTTTTCAATCATCTTTTCAATCATCTTTTCATCTCCTAAAAAATTGGAAATCTTCACAAAAACACAAACTAGATTACTTTTCTTCCCATGTGTTTACCTGTTGGGGTAAAGAACTATTTGCACCATCTGATTCCAATAACTGCTAAAAAAAGACTGATATAAACTCACAACAGGTGGTTTTAAGAAAGTTTATCAGTAGAAAGCATTGATAAGGTTTAGAAAATAATTTTTAAAATTTCTTATCTCTGGCAGCAACAGAACAGTTCAATTTCTWTGCTCCAGGTTGAGATGAACTTTGAAAAAATGCTAAAGACAGGCCCCTGTGCATATTACCAAGATAAATTCTTTCTTTGCTATATAGTCCTTTGTATGCAATAAAGATGCACAGGACTAAATTCAGAGTAAGATACATGATTTATTTCTAGTCCTATGGTAGAGCAATTCAGAGTACAATCTGACTTTAGCTCTGCTTCAGCACTGGCAGGATTCTCACCTGTTCCAAGGACAGTGCCAATTGCTCACAGCAGGGCTGCAGGAGCTTTGTAGCTCTTTGAGGCAGCTCTGAATAAAGCCTCACTACTAAYTTCAGCCATTTGCCCAAGAGTTATCACAACTGCACATCCCTGGAAAAGCTCTGTCACTGAGCTAAAATTCAGAGCAGAAGAGAGGCTGCACACTCCATTCTTAATTCCCATTTTTACAGTACTTTAACTTGCCATAAGGCTTGTGCGCCACCAGAGGGCATTCCATGCCTCAATAAAAAATGCAGATCGGTAAACAATTCGAAAGAAAGGAGAAATAATTCTTCTCATCTCCTTAGGATATTGGACGTTTCATATTACTAATCAACAGCCTACTATAAACTGAACTATTCCAAGTGCAGCATCTATCASGTATTTCTGAACTGCTCTTTCATTCCAGCAGTTCTTTTACTGGCAAAACCAGTTAATTAATTAGTTCTCACTTGTAAACAAAGATGGAAACTAAACTATTAGAACTGAAGACATATTATCCCTTCACAAAAAATTAATATGAGGAAAAACTCATTAGCACGAAGACTTTTCAGATATTAATTGCATAGTTATAGGTTTTGTTTCTTCTAATGTTTAGCTAACACAATGCAGTTTTCTAGCTAGTGAGCCATGCGTTTATGTGGATTTTGCCTTACTAGTGTCAAGTACTACTGAATTCCATCAGCTGACGATGCCAGCCTTTTGCATATTATGAGTTACAGAAATATGGCACAGCTGGAAGTACATTTGTCCTTTAAAAATTTTATTAGAAAAATATGCTTTCATTTTACAAGTCTGCAATCTTGTATAATGATTCTCAACATTTTTTCCATCTCAAAGAACTTAACATGTAGACAGCTTCTAAATTGATACCTATAAATTCCAATTTTCTATAAATCAAGCAAAATGAATGCTGTCACAAAACCTGAAAGAAAATGACTAAGGAAAACACAAAGAAAACAGCATTTTTCATACTTCTGTGCAGCTTTTCGTTGCAATTGGCTTAATGTTTGCATTTTTTTTTCTAAGTCTGATAATTTAAGCAGCACTTGTGATGATCCCTTAGCTTCACACATGAAAACAACTTTATTGTCCATAGAAAGATTTAAAACTGAGTTATCTCACAAACTCTTTTTTACCAAGCAATGTCTTGCTACTTTGTAACATTATTGCATTTCTGTTCTTCAGGTAGAAATAGGGTCTTCAGGGAAAGCAATTCAACAGGAGAGTTCACATACTAATATATCAATGCATAAGTATATGATTTATGTGTTACCAGATACTCTAATAGCCWCTTCTTCAGTGTAGCATAATAGCAATTTTCTAAAAAGTTCTTAAAAAAAAAAAAGAAAGACAATGAATAAACAATCTTTTTTTTTTTTTAAATTCCACCTATCTGACAAAGTTTGGAATCATTTATATTTCTGAAATGCAGTAAAATGAAAGATTATTGAATAAATTATGTAAAAGTTTTTTTTACAAAAAAACCCTGAATTATCATTAAGGTTATTGATTAAAATATGTTATGTGAGGAAAAAAAATCTAAAATGTGGTAAGTAATCAAATAGTAAGAATGGAAAGTATTCAGCACAACATTTATTTTTACACAAGGATGTAAAGAATATAGCAGCCAATGATCTTAGCATTGTACAAAGCATCCAGATTTTCAGGTTTGTAGATAAGTATCTAACTTCAGATGTCAGAATGTAAACATAACGTAGTAATTGTTTGTGTGTTTACAAGGTAAGGGTGTGCAGTGACTTAAAYCTATTCCTTGGATARCAGAGGCCCATTGGGTCATTTTCAAAGTGATTTTCAGAATATCATTATAGCATAGGCTGCTATACTCACTTGCCTGTACATTCAGTGTGAGTTCACTTCCTTACTTGAATACTGGCAGAGCTAATTACTAGCTTATAATAATAGCAGAATTCTGTTATTTGAAAGTACAATGTTTACATGTATGTCCAGTCCTAAAATTAAAATATTATTTCATTCTGCTTCAGTAGATCAGAGGAAAAAATGCCCTTCCAAGAGAAGGGTCAACACCCAGAGGCATGTACACAATGACTCACGGACATTTTCTGTACATTTTCCTTCTGGTTGTTTCAGAAGTCAGCAAAACATCTTGTTGGKCACAGATGAGAGAAGTCCTTGTCCAGCTAAGCCTAAAATGATCTCAACTTTCAGCAACATCTAGGTTKCTCTATGAACAGGAAGGACTGTGCTAGGAAGCAAAGGCTAATTTGTCTGAAAAGTAGATTGTTCTGATAGGCAGAATTTATATGAACTGGAAACTATGGGGCAGTATTAATTCAGACTCTAAGGTTAATAAGGACAGTATTTGAGTTATGAAAGTCTCTAACACAAATAAAAAGTGCTTGGAGTTTAAGCACACTGATTTCTACCCACAAAGCCCATAAGTCATTGAACTAGAACTTGGCTCAAAGCCCATTTCTGATTATGGCCCTGCWGTCCCCTGCTATGGTGCTATAAAAACTTACACAGGTGCTCTGAAATTTGAGCYATCAAAGTCAAGGAGACTGCTCTCAGGAATTAAAAAAAAACCCTCTCCTGCTTCATGTTGGAAGGAATGGGAGGCAGAAAACTTTCAAAATACCTAATATTTCTTACTACTTTTGCTGACACWTTTTTTTTAAGGCCAGCTGTTTATCACAAACACAGGGTAACCCAGCTGGGATGCAAAGAGGTTAATTTGCATCAAGTGAGCCAGACAGATGTTCTTAAGTAAAAACTTCTGCAGAAATTATAAAGATTGATTATGGATGCATCCACACCTTAACCAGTAATTAACTAACTGAAAACTTATGCTCTCTAGCCAAAAGGCTGGTTTTCAACAAATGTTCTGAATTGTTATGGTTACTACATGCTTATTGGATCTATGATTTCTGACCGTCTTTGGGGTGGCTTTGTTTGTCTTTCGTGTAACAGTTTTGGGTTTTTTTTGGGGTTTTTTTTTTTTGTTTTGAAAACAATTGATAGGAGGGAGTTGCTAGGAGTCATCTCAGCTTATAGAAAAGCATGGAAAAAAGAGAAATTTAGCCTCAATCTAAAGGAGGAAGTTACGTTGCCCCTATCACTGGTGCAAAGAATAAAAAGTGCWGGTCAATGGCAGCAGCTGAGGGGAGTCAAAAAAAGAGCAAGAGGATGGAAGTCACATGGTCAAGGAAGAGATGCCTCTGCAACAACTTATAAACAAGCACTTTAATCATGTTTGCTATTTCATTAGCATTTTAACAATTCAGATTGAAATATGAAAAATGGTTTTATCTCCCTTCTCTTTTATGCAGGCCATGGACAGCTTTAAGCAAAACATTTCTCATCTGAAGGACAATAACATTTCTCTGTCTCAAAGGGCTGATTATGAAAATAAATTAGATGCTCAGATGTTATAGCAATGAATCCCAGTAAATTAAAAGGAATTTTCAAAACAAAATAACCACATTTACATTATTTTTTAGAAACCTTGATTTAAAATTTTTTCTGGAAATCATAAACTGTTTGTATGTAAGCAAGGAATGTCCGGACGGTTAACTCCAGAAATGTGAAGAACCCTTCTTGGGAAATACTTCAGCTAGTTGACAGCAAAAGAGATAAAGAGGAGACTACTAAATTATTAAATGACCTACAATACAGCTTCTTAAGTGCAGTTTTGCAGCTGGAGGAGAAGTGACTGCTAGAATGCTTAGCTTGGTGTCTTCAAAATGTCTACAGTGAGGCTCTGGTTTGAAAAGTGATTATGTAAAAATAGCACTTCCTACTCAGCAGATCTGTTCTTGTATGCTTTAGTAGGGAGAGAGGAAAAAAAAGCAACAAACCACTGTGTGTCTTCACTGCTGAGCCACCATATCTCGGGGGGGGTGTGGGGGGGGGGGGCTGGGGGTCGGGTGAAAGAAACTGCATTAGACTCTAGTTTATGCAACTTCATCAAAATCACCAATTTAAAGCTATAATATACCTAAGCAAAACCCATCATTTCAAAATTGTGCCCTTTGAAATCAGACCAGCATAACCTCATTACCTTCAGCTGAATGGAAATGAATGAAATGAAAGGAAATAAACCCTTCAGATTGAAAAATCATGATTGGATTTCCTCCAGCTTCCTATCATCACCCAAACTAATCAAGCTATTTTCTCCCCAGGTGGAAAATGAAAAGAAAGAGAGGTGATGATGATTCTTTTTTTAAGTATTTGGCAGGTAATCTCAGAGCATGGAGCCCAGATAAGTTTCAAGAGGTTACATGAGGACTACAGAAGGCTAATACTATGATAACAGCTGCTAGCACAGGAATGTGAGCAATGTAAAAATCAGATTCATGCAGTTTGGCCAGCCTGTTTCCAGGGTTGTCCGACTTCTAAGTAAGTGATGGAATCAGCTTTGCCATTATCAGCTGCTTTCAAAGGATCAATATGTCATAGCAAATGCTCCTCTTTAAGCTTTTCAGAAGAAGTCTTCTTTGTCAGTATGATTTTTCTCCTAAGAAGAGCAGATGAAAAGGCTCTTGTAAAAAGAAAAAAAAAAAATTCTGAACAAGGGAAAATATATACTTAGTATCCATCTAGAGATTTGAAAAGATACTTTGATCATTCTTGCCAATTACATACCTGTTAGAGGCGAGTATATTTACATATTTAATATTCAGCTAATCTCCAAAAACTTTGATCAAAAAGACATGCCATTTATCCTCAAACACTGTGCCARAATTTCATCTCTAGATAGCCTAATGTGTGAAGTGATGAATTTGTTTTCAAGTCCTTTACAGAATGCCTTCCATTTTTCACTTCAGATTTAAACACCTACCCTTTTAACAAGTGTAGTGCTTCTCCTGAACACTGTCTTTAAATATAAAAGAAATCATTGCACAATGGTTCCCTCAGGGTTTTGCCTTTTGACATTTCTCTATTTAGAAAACATCTCAGAAAGAAAACTAATGGCATTATGCTTGCAGACACAATTCTTTTCTAAATGAACAGCAATGTCTGCATATTTCTTCTCATTCTGTAACATATTTTAGTGTGCCTTACAGACACAGATACTGAGTGACCTTCATTAAGGCCCTGGATAAGMAGCCTGACTAGCTCTAAAACTGCATGCTCTGAGTGTGGGCTTGTGCATTAATGGAAAATGGAAAGATTACTGCCTAAGTTTGCAGAAAACCYCAACATCAGTTCTAACAGAAGACAGCCCAGCAGCAGAGGTTTTGCAACACACTATGGATTCAGCTCTGTTATGCTAGATGTAGATATAATAAATCCCAATAGAAAGTGCCATTTTTTTCTTTTATAAATTGTGTTCTTATAGAATGCATGCTTTCCAAGCAATATCTAACCTTGTAATTCTTTTCTTCTTTGTCTGTACCAAGATTTATCCTAAATTTCTTAAAACATCTCATTCCTAAAATAAGAATCCTTGCAAGAGTGTTTTTTCAACAAAGAGAGAGATGAAAATGCAACATCACAATTCCTTTATTGACTAAGAATGCAGCATTTGCTTTGAAYCTCAGACTAAATCTTGGAGATGTTTCAAGCATGGTCTACATGTTTACAGAAGTACCAGGCATTCCTCTCCTTCCAGTGTCAAGCATTCTAACAGCAGAGTGTTAAGACCTCCGGGCAAGTAAGATGTACAGTTTGGTAACAAAACTCTAATTTATCTAGAGCCACTGCCAGAACAGCACTACTTGTTTACAGTCCTCAAATTGAACTACTGTGACACAGTCTCTCATGTAAAAATAAGTTAAGAAAAGATTTTATTTTCAAGTCTTACCTTGAAAACACTTATTCCTTAGTGTTGCTGCTTTGGGGAGCCAGTGTAGGAATGAAGCCCGGTAGGGAAGCAGCTCTGACACTTCCTTCCACCATGGGAAGGTGGCCTCCACTCTGGCAGTGTGTGTCTCACTAGTGGCATTTGGGGCTTGAAGGAAGAACTGATGTTGTACGATTGTTTTCAGGGTTCAAGGTGCAACTGGACAGACTTATTTGAGCACAAACTGAGAGCTTGCCAACCTACAAGATTAAAAGTAGGCAGTAAGAATATGGGAGAAAAACATTTTATTAAAGAAGAAATTATCTTTCATAGGGTRTAGCAACCTTTTTATCCTCATCTATTATAGAAATATTTTGAAGGTCGTAAAGCATTTTTTCTTACCAATGATTAGACAGTAAACAGGAGAGCTTCCTACAAGGATATAAATAATAGTCTTTAAAAATGTACAATTATTAAATAGCCTTTAGCAAGAACACTATTTTTCTTTCCCATCACTAGATTCATTACTTTTTGTTCCTTTAGTCATAAGACTCATTTTCTTTGCAAATGTTTTTTCTACCTGAGACAAATTTGTAGAAACTGATTTACTGAGAAGAATTCTGACACTTTCCTGGCAACTTGCAGTGATGCCTGGTGAAAACAGCTAAATTTTGCTGTAGAAGAAAATTGCAAAATTCATGAAAACATGAGCTTTTGAACTCCCTAAGAAAAATGTGATCTCCCTAAAGAAAAATCTAGATAGATCCTGTAGTTTTTAACTCACTTCAGGAACCCTATTTGGTATACTGGCTATACAGCTTAATATTAAAGCTGCTTTTKGTTTGGTTGGATTTTTTTACGCGTAGAGAAAAAAAAACAACCAACCAACCGAAACACTGTAAGACTTATTTTTCTTGTAAAGCTGCCTAGACTGGCTATCTATCATAYAATACTGCCAGAAGACTGTTTTGCTTCTAGAAATTTCACCCTTAAGTCTACAAAATCTGATAAAATCTATTGAAGAATAAAAACCATGAATGCTGGGTATCCCTGTTTTGCYCAACTCCCCAYACATAATCAGACACGAGGGGCCAARGAAAAGCCAAGAGCTCTGYCCCTGCATGCCATAAATCAGAGATCACTCTCCTTCACCTTGAGAAAAATGTAAGGCTTGGAGTGCAAAAGCTACCAGAGGAYATCACAGCATTTTTGGTTCCCAACAACAGCAGGAAACTTGTTCTGCTTAAGGGAACCCAGAAGTACCACAGCCTAAGTGTTGCTCCTATATAATGACATTTTGGATTTTGTTTTGGTAAGCCATGAAAAGAAAACCCACAAGAAACTTGCATCCAAGCAAGCAGCATGACAGGGACTTTATGTTGTGTATACCTGACAAAACTCATCATCAGTGCAATGCTTTTTATATCTCCTGTCTTGGTAGTTAATTTCCTAAATAAACTTTTGAAGCCTCTAATTTAAATTCTTCATGGGTATAACCTGTTAAAGGTGCTTCAGATGACAACTTAATAAAGGCTGATCTTGTGAAAACAGAACAGAACAAGATGACAAGAAATTAGAGTGCTATTCTTGGTTTTCCTTACTTTTTCTAGTTCTGAAGAATTTGTTTAACCTTGTTGTAATTCACTGTACTCAAAGGCTAATGATACATGCCTATTCTACAGAGAACTGGGAAAATAATTATCTTTACATTTCAAAGCTATGGGAATGAAAAGTATCATTACTTCACTGTCATTTAATTGTATTAAAATTATCCTTCAACTTCCATTAAAGTATTTCAGTATTTAATGTAACAAGASAGAGCAGAAATAATGAATACCATAGTCCCTTATTTCCTTTATGCRTAAAGGTATTTACATGAATTGATTGGCAAAGCCAAGTCTTTGTAGAGGAAACAGAGCCTATCTTCTGTCCAAAGGACATCAAACTCGTATCACCAGTTTAGTTTAGGTTCTTCACAGTCATTTTGTAGTGTTTCAGGTCTGGGTGCTTTTAGGTTCTGTGAACATTACAGTGTTGCTCTAGTAATTACACTGCAAATAAAAAATATCTAAAAATCATCTAAAGAAATCAAGCTCTCTGGTGTTAATGTYCCAGATGGGAAGAGAACAATAGCAAGGTGACTAAACACAAATCTCTATATAGAAGTTTAATAAAATGTCCTCAATATTGTGCTGACTTAAATAAGGTATTTCAGAGAATTTYCTGTCAAACAGAAATCAGATCAAAAGGCTCTCTGAAATTTAGTAACAATTAGTGCCACAGAACTCCTCCTTCCTTTGCACTAACCAATGACTTCTGAAAACAACTCTTGCAAAATCAGAAGAGTTGTCAGCAGAAAGGTGACTACAACAGTGACATCAGAAGCTAAATAATCTATTAAAAGGGAACATTCTGATAGTTGAGCTATATGAGATGCAGTAATAAACCCATGTAAAGACAACCTCTGTTCCCAAAGAATTTACAGTCTGTTTTAGGCTGAGGAAGTAGTAGAAATATTTTGGATGTTATTTACTTCGCAATAACACCATCTTTGGGTGTTACTGACCCCTGTGACTATTGGGGAAAAAAGTGTGCTACAATAACCCTAAAAATATTTATAGTTGTTTAAATAGTAATCATCAAGAAAGAAATTAATCAGAGTTAATTTWATTTTAAATTGATATTTTAAGTTTTTATGGTTTTGGATAAAATGTAGGTATCGAGTAAGTTGGTTTGAAATTTCTGAAACTGGTTACAGTAGGTCACATCTTAGCATGCTGAAAGGTTTACATTGTGACTCATTAAAAAGGCAACATTATTCATATACTGCGTCTTTATGTGTTTCCATGTCTTTTTTRGGTTTTTTCCCCTCCTATGAAATGAAGASYATATTTCATCCTTTAACTATAAAAGWCTTCAGACATTACAGTCACCTGCAGCTCTGAGTCACAAAACAAGTATTTATTACAGTCTGGACTCTCAGCATCCAACTGTGTTTTGATTCCCCAGTTCTGATTTGCAATGAATGGTGTCACTCTTCTGCAACAGCTAAATTAGTTKTAAATAGCCTTACAAATGCTATAACCATATACTTAGTTTGYCTTTGTTGTGGAAAACTAACTTAACATGTGACARAGTAAATTCTTATGTTTGAAGGAGGTCRGTGAATGAATTAAATGAGGGGTCTGTAAGACATCYCTAACAGTAAACACCAGAATAAAGATGTGTCACTCTTAYTGTCTGATACTGGCTGCAGGTGGAAAGTCAGAATAAAGAWAGGTAGTATATTGACTYTATCAATGTCAGTGATAGTGCAGATGGTACCAAAGGAAATGCAATGAAAAAGCCTCAGGGTCATTTGGCTAAATGAACTTTTAACAGAAGCATACCCACAGTACACAAGAAAATGAAGCTGCTCTGACAGTCAGGGTCTAAAGCACCCAAAAGTTCCAAGCAGAAAATTTCACAGGAATTTTTAAGTATCTGAAATAAAGTARGATTAAACAGTCAAAAGCTGCTTCTGTGGCATAACAGAGCAGAAATAATCCTAAACTAGAATCCAAGGAAGTGTGACATTTGTAAAATTCTTCASAACAACTCTTAAATATCTAGGATGCATTTTCCATTGTGGCTTTCTAAAATCCGTTTCTTGTGAATTATTCCAGAAAATAAGATGCTTATACTTTTTCCTCTTCACAGCTGAGGTCCAGAAAAAGTACTATTTCTTTTTCTTTTATTTTCTAACACTTCATCTAAAGAATCTGGCAACTTTTGGAAGGCAGRATGCTATCATAAAAGATATGAAGAGCTATGCAGCAGCCTTCATCTAATTTTTTAATGTTAAAARATGTGTATGAACAAAATGGAGCAAGATTAAATAAGCTGAGTTCTGTGGGGTGCTTTTGTTTTGCCATTGTATCGTACACCCATTTTTTTAATATATCTATGGAATTTTTCCCTTAATACAGATGTATTTGAAGAATCTCCATGAACCCAGCTGGATCCAAATAACTTTGTCATACAAGTTTGACCTATGTGGTTACTTAAATGCTGGATAGTGCCTAAAGACTTCCATTGCTCAAGAGACTTAAATCATTTGGATATAATTCTATTCATAGGTCTTAATTACCAGCTTTGTGCAAATTGTGGGTTCARCTCTCTATTATACGCCAAAAATACAAGTAATTTTATTCAGGTAAAACAAAACACAGCAAGAAAAAGCACCATTAATTTTCACTGACCACTGGAGGTCATTTAGTTGCAGCATGTTGTGTCCAAACAGCTTYTGAATACATCYACAGAAGGAGACTCCACAACCTCTCTGGGCAGCCTGTTCCTTTCTACACTTTTTCACAGAATAGGAAGTTCTTGAGGTTCATTTTCTATTCCACAGCATTAACCTTCTTTTCAGAGAACTCAAGTATCAAATCAGCAGAGTTCTGCAATTACAACTACTTAGAAGCCAAAGTGAGAATTAAGTGTAAATATTCATTGACCTAAGCTGATGCTGGCACAATATAAACACACATGCTTGCCTGCCACTGTTAGATTTACCAGTGATCTAGAGTACGCTTTGAGCTCTACTTTTTCAATAGGAAATGGTTATGTGAAGCACTGAAGCACCCAAAAATGACCTAGATACAGACTTTAAAAACAGGAAGTCCAATAGAGATAATTAGTGAGCATTCTCTACCAATAATATGTTGCTACCTATACACTGTAAAACATTTTCATGAGCGCAAATTCCAACTAATTGTATGCTAGAAAATGAAAAAAAAAAAAGCACATCAATTAAATACGGTTCATACCTTGGGGGAGGAAAATGAGGTTTGTATCTTCACTGGTTTTTTTCCTCCTTCAGTAGCAGGCTATCAATTCATACAGAAGCAAACTTAGCATGTAAAACCAAGAATTGTGTTCTTTTTCTTTAATGTACTGAGATTTTAATTGTTCCAGGACCAGATTCTGCCACTATTATAATATACAGCATACTGTTAGCAGAAAATATTTATACTTTTCTCACTTAGAATCACCTGAACACTTTCTTGCCACTGGAAGTCTCAACGCACACTCAAGAAGAAAGGCTCTTGAGTAAGGTATACCCTCACACTTGTGCATTGCCCATTGATTTCAGGCTGTTATTTTACTTGAGAAGTCACAGACTTTAGCAGAGTAATTTTCACACTCTCTCATGCCTGTGTTTTTTCAAAGCTTTTTTCTTTTTCTTTTCATGTAATTGTATGAAAAATTAGATTAGGTAATACAATTAAAGGCACAAAACTCTTGTGAAGATTTATAGTTTTTTATTGAGAAATTGTTGATTATTTAGGGTTTTTATTTCTTTAGGGTAGTAGAAAATTGAGAACTGCCAAGAAGCAAGATGAAACATAGAACCATAAAATGGTTTGGGTTGGTAGGGAACTTAGAGATTACTTAGTCCAACTTCCCTATCCTGGACAGGCACACTTCCCACTAAGACCAGGTTACTCAGAGCCCCATCCACCGTGGCTCTGAACAGTGCCGCGCATCTGCAGCTTCTCTGGGCAACTTCTTCCAGTGTCTCACCCTGATACAATCTTTCACATGATTTAAAGGGTGGAGATTTAGGCACTCATGCACATCTTTTGGAGTACAGAATGTTCAGTCCTGTAGTTGCATGCAAGAACAAGCTGGCTTYAACAAGATCTTTCACTATTACTAGTATGCACTAAAGGGAAAATACTGGCCTTCAGATTTGCTCAAGGCCCAACACAAGCTTACTCATCCTTGTCTTACACATGAAGATAGATGCATTAGGCCAAATTAAAAAAATGAGAGAGATCATAAACCTATTTCTATAATTTTTACAGGAGACCGAATGCCTACCTAAGGCTGCTGAAACTAATAGAMCCTTTTTAATGTGGCATACCTTAAACATGACAAATCAGTACAATCTTCATCTGGTTATTACACCCTGTAATTAGGTATTCACTGCAAAGTTTGGCCTGCCCAGTTACGTCATTTAAGAGCTCCATTGGGCTTGATCAGTTAAAAAGCTCAATGWCATGGTCTAGTGCACCAGGAAGCTGTAATGGTCATGATGGGAGTCCACTCACAAGCCCTGCCTGTGGCCTGAGAAGATTCAGTTTGCCTCTGTCCTATAGGTGTTACCTCCCCTCCCCACAGTGGTGTTCTGGCTTGTTGCCTTGCTTTTGCTCTATGATCTCTCCATAAACTCTCCATAAACTCCATTGATATTACCACTCTCCTTTGCTTATCCAGCTCAGGTGTGCCCTAGCAATGAGAGCACTACTCATCCTCTGTTGCGGCTGCTCTCAGCTTTTTTTCCCCTTTAGCTCTGGAGTCCTCCTCTTGCTTCTGGCTGGTACTCAGTGGCCACTATTCCTGTTAAAAATAATTTCCCTTAGAAGTGAGGCTCCTGAAAGTATTCAGCATATCATGYATATCATGCAGCTGTGCATGGAGCAGCTCCAATCTACCGCTCACTACGAGCATACTCAGTTACCTGATTTGCCTTCAGTATCTTGCATTCTTCTCCCACTTCAGCCACTTCTTTCAAAAATGTGCTAATTACTCTTCCTCCAACATGCACATGCACTTGCAGGATGCTCTGCCTCGAATGGGCTAAAACAACTAGAATGATGCCCTATTTGCGAAGTGACCAGTGGAAAATGAAGAAGGAGGCATCACAGTGTTTTTGGTGTTGAATAAAGCAGAAACCAGTCTGACTCATCAATTCCAAAATTAAGCATTCTGATAGTGAGATGAAGATGTGGTAGAACTGTATTCAGATAAAGGAATAAACAAGTGATACTACCAACAACTTATCTAAAGCTGCTGAACTGACACAGCAGGCCTGGAAACATATGACTGACAATCAGTCACTCTATGCTATAAAAGCCCAGTCCTGAATTTCAGAGCAGAGTCTTCTAACACGTTCCTTCTTGGAGTAAATGCGTAGAGGTTCCTCCCATGAGTGGAGATGTCTCACAAGGTTACTTCTCCAGGCTGAGTAAAAGAGATTTGCCCACAGCCATTGGTGTGGGTGAGTAACATCAATCTCTACTTAATAATTGTTTCTGCTAGCTTCAATACAAATGCTTGTATGTAATTGCTTCAGTATTGTTTTATAATGCACTATACTATCATAGTTGCTTTAGCTCCTATACTGTCTAGTAAATAATTCTGATTAAGAACTTTTTGCCTAATTGTTATCATAATAAATCATATATATATATATATATATATATCTGGTTTGCCACCCTTAATCTTGCTGGACAAAGTTCAATTACACATATATAATCCTTTAGACATAAACTGTTGACAAATCTGAGACTAAGATTGGATCCAGCCACACCCAAGATACATTCTAAGAAGGAGTTTAGAGAGCAAAGGGGTCCTTTCTGYACCCTGTGACTCAACAGGGGGGCTTCTTTAATAAACTTTATATGAAGCTCCCACTGCCCACAACAAAGCTTCAATCTATATGGCTTTGTATGAGAAAAGCTGAGGGAAGAAAAGATCTTGCCATTAGTGCTAGGGGAAACAGCTGGAGAAATGGGCAGAGAGACTCACATAGCCAAAGAAAGAGAAATGCATATTGTTCCTCATAGCCATAGTCAATTAATTCATTTCAGTGATGGTATCTCACCTAGCTAACTTCTCAAAAYTTTTACCTTTCTCAAAATTGCCCCCAGAGCCAGGGGATAAAATGGGAGAATATTCAGGCCATTTAATTTCTTTTACTGTATACCTAAGCCTGTTGTGTACAACTGGAGATGAGGGACTCTAAGAAAACACTCTAATTGGTTGAGAAAAGATCTGTTCTAGAGATACTTTGCAGCTCTCCTAACAATGAAGTTGCATCTAACTTACTAAATAATGTACTCCTCAGACACAATTATGAAGTTTCATTTTTAGTGCCCTTGCCATCTGCACATATATCAAAGACTTAATAATAGCTAACTGCATCATCCAAAAAGGCAAAAACAAGCAAAAAACCAAAAAGTGCTAAACCTCTGCCAAATTTGGATAAAAATATCAATTGTAATTTTTTTTAAGCATCAGGTGTTTGGAGGAGAAAARATTATGTTCTGTTAGAACACTTTTYAAGAGCAACCTGCATGCTGCATCYTAAACACAAAACTTTTGGTAAGCCAATTACATTTGGATATAATGTAATATTTGTCCAYGTCTCACAAAAATTATTTAAACTGGGGATTTAATTTAAGATTARTTTAATTAATATTAATATATTTTTAATTTCTATAAAATAAATTTTCCATGTATTTTTGGTAGTCTGTTAATAAAGGATGCTTTAATACAATAAAAAGAAGACTAAGCTTATGTCTCTAACAACTCAATCCTATTGATTAAGAGATTCTTGGGGAAAAAAAATAGAAACATAACCTTCTCACTTTGCCAAAAATATTAACTGTGATAGAAAGGGAACCAGAAGCATTTTTTGACACATTTACAACATGCAGATAGCTTTCATCATCTTTCCTACTTRAAGACAAAAGTCTCATGTAAGAAATAGAGTACTTGGAGATTATTAGGTATCTGGTAACCAGTTGATCTCAAAAGCCTCCAAAATTATGGAATGTAGGCCAGCTGACTATCAGTAACAGGACTAGTGTACACTGTATTCACTAATACATTACAGGGTATTATCAGCCCAAATACAGAAGAGAGGCTCCACAAGTTAAATTTAAATTCATATAAATTAAATTACATATTGTTCCATATTTGATTAACAAGATCARGCAAAAATAAAGTCAAAACATTCAATATTTTCAGAATAATATTTCTGCTGTTTGTTTGCTATAAATACAGCAACTTCCTTTAAATATGACTCATTCAAGGAAAGCTCAGAGACTGTCTTTAAAACATTAACCATGGTGACATATAATTTTTTTTTGTTTGAAGGACTGTGTTCCTTCTAAAAAATAACATTATAAATTTAGAATAACACCCTATTGATTTAAGAAAAGGATGACATAAAGAGTATGTTGACTCACTGTCAGCTACATCTAGAGACAAATCAACATATTTCCATGGAGAATGTCTCGTGCTTGCAGTTTACAATCAACAAGGAGGACAGAAGTGATAATATATGACACTTTCTCCTTACATATTCATTTTGTATCCTAATATACCTCTGAGACAAGTTACAAATGGTTTAAAGCAGAAATACTGAAGGAAGATATTTCTTTTTCCATCATGGAAAAAGAAAAACTAAAAACAGAAATCACAGAAAAAATAAAAACTAGTATAAATGGAGTCTAAATAACTGACACTTGCCTTAGTACCAAATTCTAAAAGATTTTTTAATATTTGAATGTGTGACTAGATTTTGTAGTATGTCAATCATTATCTAGATGTGCTCACTTTGTTGTATTTACGAGCAACRTTTGGTTAAGCACTTGGCAGTGCTACAAGCCATTGGAACCCTTCTGTTGCTACAACCTCAGGCTTGTTCTTAACAGAGAAAAAAACCTACAAGGCATACACAAGAAATTGGAAGAGTAATCTGAAGGTTTTCGAACCAAACAGCTGAYCCTGAGAGACACATCCTTATGACCAATGTCTATGGCCACAGACTCMATTTAATTTCTTTCTTCATTTCATTCTCTTGTTTGTATCGTTAAAATATGGGTTTTATTGTTCTGGTATTTTTMTTTTTCTAGTATGTGCTTTCAATGTTTTAAAATCTGAACCTAGCTCAGCTTATGTTCTGACAAGTAAGATACTTCTAGCTCCACACCATGCTTTGCCTGCTCCCAGAAGCTCTCCTAAAAACTGCTACAGAGGGRCTATCAGTGGATTTCACAGCAAAGAAAAAAGGCTTCATGGACTCTCCTAAYCAGTTGTATGCAGGCATATCACTTTTGAAGACTATCCCTGCTATGCCTGCCGACTCAGGGCATCAAAAGAAGATATTTTTGCTAGAAGAGATTGTATCACATKTCTTTAACCAAAGTTGATAAAAATTGTGACCACTTAGATGGGGTGGGGGAGGTGGGATGCACAGATAAGATTATGGGCATCCCAAATAAATATATGCAACTCAAACCCCAATGCATTTTATTTTGTGTGATTCAGAGGAGTATGCTTGTGATGCACAGCATTAAAAATATCATTCAATTACTTAATGCAATTCATATCTGTGAAAAGTGCATTTCAAAATTTACAGCAATGAAAATCTCTATCCAGAGAAACTGAAAATGCCTTAGAAATTTATAGCAACAAAGTGCCTCTCTGAAGAGGGCTCTCTAGCCCTAGAGAGGAGAAAGGATGTGCAGATCTCAAAGGAAAAGTGAGAAGTCTTAAAGACCAGTAGGAATACTCAATGAAGTAATCTGGCACATAGACAAGGCCTGTAATAAAAGTTGATTTAGTCCTTTTAAAGGCACTCTTTTCAATCACCTGACTCTGGAGCTTTGGGAAATATTATTCTGATCTAAAGCTTTATTAGCATACAACCACTTTTATCTAAGACAGTAATGCTGGGTTTGTTTATCCAAACTGCAAATTAACAAGGTCAAAGATGCAGAGACACTATACACTGTGTATGTAGATCTTACCACTTTTACAGGTGAAATCTTTCAAGTCTCCCCTGTCAAAGCAACATTGTACAAACTAAACTGCTTTCAGAGCCAGGCCACACCTCAAAGAAGTGCAGCTGCTGGTTCCAGAGGCCCACATCAATAGCCTGTGGATGATGGTTTGCCAGGCTGGTGTTTAGCCACTCAGGGGGACTGCAGGCTACACTCTGACCAGGCCATTACAGCTTAGCTATGGGTGTGTTCACCCTGTACATGCAACCTGAAGGRACTCAGCTAGGGCTTGGCACTGTCCGGGGGATGACCCAGTTCCATTCCTGGGAACTTGAACATTACTTACCACAGAGCTTTGGAAACGTCATGGTAACTGCTGGGGTACAGATGAGAGCCACAGAATGTACACTCTGACAKCTGGGAGCAAAGAATGCAAAACCAGAACATTTTAAAAATATGAAAAGAAGGCCAAAAATTCAGGACAAATTAAACTGCTTTCCATTAGTTATTTCATACTTTTTCCTCTGCATTACTTGTGTTGTTTTCAATAACACAGTACTTTTACTCTCTGAGATAATAAAATAATGCAGGGAGACCAAGGCTTCATGACAGGGGAAGCCACTGCATCATTTCTCCATTTCAAACCCTCTTCCTGAAACAAGCTATGACAATAGAATGTGTGACACAGCGTGAGGTACCTGCTCACTGTATCCAATTGCCAGATACATGTATCTGTTGTAGAGAGCAGAGGGCAACATCTGAAAACTGGAGCTGCTACTTTGTTCTATACCTGCAAAACCAACTGGTCAAAGTCTGTCAGGAAAGAAAATGTACCAAAAATAAAAGAAAACACAGAAGGCAATCAAAAGAAAAATTAAAAAGAGAAAGAAAGAGTTCAGTGGATGAAAGGTGTCARAGAGTATAAAAAAATAGATATAGGAAATCAACTATAATCTTAAAATGCTTGATAATTAAAKATGAAATAAAAGTACAGATTGAAATTTGTCTGGGGAAAGGAAATCTAATAGAATTGTAGAAACTAGAGAAAAAAATATTTACATGCAAAATGAATGAGAAAAAAAGCAGAATCCCACAACAGTTGCTTCAAAATGACAGTAAGTTATAAATATTTTCTAAAAAGCTGTGTAAACATACAAATGTTTCACACCACAGTGTGAAATAACTAATTACAAATAGAGATAAAGTGTAAGTCTCTAATATTTTTATCCTTGTATTGACTTTCCAGAGCTAAACAACGAATTGAAGAAGTTTTTTACTTGGTAGGAATAATCCAATCCTTAAGAAATCCTACAAAACATTATACTTTCACAATATTATTAAAATTAGATTGCATTGCAAAAATAAAAAAAATATTTTAAACAGTATCAGCTTAAGCCCCACCAAAAAATTTACACATTTAAGCCTTATTAGTTTAAGAAAATGGCATATATGTCTAAAAATAAATGTTAAAAAATACCTTAATACTTGTTTTGTACGTTTTCTGTAGCATTTAARAATATTTTTAAATCCTTATTCAACAACAGAACAGAGTTGAAACTGATTCAAATCAAAGTACCTTAAATGCAATTGTATATAAATGGYTTTCATTAATTAGAGATGTGCAAAAAATATAAGCAGTGCAAATGATGCATTATTTGTTATCTTTATTCCAAAAGGCTTGTATTCAGGGAACGTAATTTGCACCATGCTACTTTTAAGCTATTGCTATTGTTAGGAAGGCCAATATGTCTAAAGGACAATTTTTTTCTACATAAATAAGAAATTAAATATGTCTAATAATATGCCTACTCAGTATTTATGACATGATCTTTATTTGAAACAGTTTTCTTAATAAATTGCTGGGTATATCCAATTTTCTGTTCATTATAGTAACAGTTRAGTCTAAATACTTAACCTTAATGACCCCTGGTAGCAAATTTCAAATTTATCTAAAAAATGGCAGTCTTGAGTACTTATCTATTAGATATCTGAATGTTATAACCTTCACCAGAAGCACAGAATGAACAYTCATTGGAATGACAGTGAATAAAGAATTCTTTCACATAGTTCAGACTTCATCTGCATGATCATGAAAAAAATAACAAAGCAGCAGGACAAAATATTGAAAAAGAAAATTATGCTTAAATCTGCAGACACAGTAAAACAACCCCAAACTTGCAYAGAATAATGAACTTTAGCCTAGCCCATTGTTATATGAGGGTGAAAGGATGCTCACTGTTATTCATTTAAGAAGTGGGTTTCATTATTTCAATTTTATTCAGTTATGAAGTGGGAAATGTGGGTTTTGAACTCAGCAAGCTTATACAGAGTTTTGATGGGCCTGTCACATAATACTTCCGCTTTTTTTGAGRCTATTGACTTACATTCAAATGAAAACAAAGGTTGCCCACTTCAAATTTAAAATAATGTGATATTTCAAATAAATATCTTTCACATCAAGATGCATTACATACTTCATCATAAAATACACACCTTACTTCTTTTTTGACAATGGATAGACAGGAGTTAGAACAGTTTTGGAGAACTATGCATGCTTGAGTAGAATTTTCTGCTAGACCTGAATGTTGAAGCTTCTTTTCAGCTCTGAAAGAAGATGTCAGAATGGCCTTCCTAATTTTATGTCCATGTTCACTGCAAATGCCAAAAATAGTATTAGTCCAAGCAGGGTAATTTACAGAGGGAAAAAAGCTATCTGAAAAATTCTCTTAAAACTGAATTAGCAAAACATGGCCATAACTTCTGTCCTGACTTAAATACTGATTAAGTGCACCTTGTCTGACAGGTAATCACTACATAGTGCTCAGGCACAAGAATATCTAGGATGTCATGGAAAGAGAAGGAATCAAAACCAGGAAACCCTCACACATACAATAGGCAGGAAATTATACGCACTTATTACATCTGACTAAAAAGTCTTAATAGAAAAAAACTTAAAATACTCAAAGCCAACAAAATATATTTATTTACTGATGCAAGGCATATTTCAATGTAAAAATTGAATTTATGTGTTTATTCTCCCTTCTATTTCTCTCATTCAAGGAGCCATCAGTTACATCACTAATAGGGTAGCAACTTGAAGTACTATTTGAATAACTCAGTCCAACTGACAGGAAACTCATTTCTACRTCCCAGCCAAACAGAAACTCTCCCCCCTATATTGCCAAATATCTTTACCTCAGCTGTTGCCATCTACAACCATTGTGTGTTCCACATATTAACTAATCTTGCCCCCCAACAGAGTAATAGTCACTCCTGGCCCCCTACCAGCTACACTTTTATGTTGTTCAATCYTCAGGACCTTTAGTTAGAAATCCTGTTCCACCACTGCTCAAACTTTGGCTAAAGCTCAAAACTTTATGCCTCTCAGCTGCATTTCACAAAACACTCAGYGCTTACAACACTCTGGATTAAATTATCATTGTAAATGCCTACAAGTTGTCYAAATTAGTTTTATTATAACATCCACTCTACATCTTCAGGTTTTCATATCCTTTAGCCTAAAATCCTTAAATACTACACCTTTTGCCTGATCACTTGGTGAATATGAACTTACTGTTCCTGAAGTGTGAATGTCATCSCTTTTCTGATACTGACCTCAGGCGTTTCTCATTCCTTTCTGCAAGGAAAACAGATTAGCCAAGTTGCTACAAGTCCTGACACCTGTATAACTCTTAATTTTCCCAAACACCGGCCGAGCCTACTTTCTCCACTGACTCTCCAAATCCCACATCATTCCTCCTCACCAAATCAAAYATGAGACAATACCTAAGAAACGTCACTTGAGATCAGTGCTCAGAAYGACCCAGCACTCTTCATCACCTTGGGCTTCAAGTCTGCACTGGGACCCCAGACTTCCCTCTTATTTATGTCTATTTTATTCCACATTCTACTTCTTCCTTTCCCAAATTCCCAAAAGAGTTATACAAGAATTACCAAAGTCAAACTCCCAGCCCTGCACAGGACCACAGCAAGAATCACACCATGGGTTTGAGTGTTCTCCAAACACTTATGTCAGACTTAGTAYCCTAACTACTTCCCTAGGGAGCCCGTGCCAGTTCTCAACAACCCTCAGGGTGAAAAATCTCTTCCTAATATCCAACCTAAACCTCCGCAACATCTTCACGCTGTTCCCGCATGCCCTTCACTGGTCATCAGAAAGAAACAAGTGCCCCCATCCACTTCCCATGGAAGCTGCCGACTGGTCTCCCCCCAGTCTGAACAAGCMAAGTGTTCAGCTGTTCTTCATGTGGCATCCCCTCTAGACCTTTTACCACCATTACAAACCCCTTTTAGGTGTTTTCTGACATTTCTAATGAATTCTCTGAGCATTYCCCGTGATCTCTCTTACTTCCTGTAGTTTTTCAAACTACCTTTTGGAGCTTCGACAACAAAGCCCGAGGGCCTTTCWCTCGGGGCGTGGGGGAACTTTTTAGCCCCCCTTGCGAGGCGCCCTACGGAAGCGTCCTGCAGATCCCCGGAGAAAGGCGAGAACGCCACASGGCGCAGAGGCCCGGGGAAAGCGGAGCTATTTCGGACGGGCACCGGGGGCACCTTGCGCATGTTTTTAAATCCGGGCCTCCGGCGCGGCTGCGTGACCCCCGCCGCCCACCCGCGGAGCCGCCGCCGCTGCCGCTCCTCCCCCCGCGGCTCGGCCCTTCCGCACGAGACGGCTCCTGCCGTCCATTCTCGGCGGCCCACGGGAGACAGGAGGGCCGGAGACACGGGACTGCMGGCGCTTCCCAGCCGGCGCGGCGGGGAAACGGGAGGACGGCGGGGGGAGTCAGCGCACGGGCCCCCGCGACCCCAGGGCGACCGGTGACGAGCGCCGCGAGCGCAGGCCGCCCATTGGCCGTGGCGCGGGCGCGAGCGGCCAATCAGGGCCGGGCGCGGAGCGGCGCAGYGCTCGCCCTCGCCTCGCCCGGCGGCCCCGCGCGCGGGGGGCGGGGTCACGTGACGCTGTGTTTACATCCTCTCAGCTGTCGGGCCCCGCCTCCCCTGTCCCGTCCCGTCCCCCGCACCGGCACCGGCCACCGAACCGACGGCGCAGTCCCGACCCGCGGCCGCCCAGCGCTGCCCTCCGCTCCCCTCCGCTCCCCTCCGCTCGCTCGGCCGTCCGCCTGTAACCGGCCGGAGCGCTCTCCTGCCTGCAACTCTCGCCCCCCTCCCCACCCCCCCAGGCGGATCTCGCCAGAGCCGCCCAGCGCAGGGTCCGGAGCCCGCTGCGGAACCGGTGAGTATCCCGCAGTGTGTGKGGGGGTGGGCAGAACTGCGCTCCAGCCGCGCCGTGCGGTGCGGAGCCCCCGTCGGACGGCCGGGGCGGTGGGTTGCGGCGGGGGAGGGGAAGAATGCGGCCCTCCGGACCCTGCCCTTCGCTGGCTCCGACCCCCATTGTCCGCGGCCCCGCACGCAGGCGCGGGGGAAGGGGGATGGGGTGTGGGGGGGGTTGTTTTCGTGCAGCCGGGACAAGGCGAGGGCTCGCCCTGGGGAGGGACAGGACGGGCTCTGTGCGTACGCCCTTGGCAACCCCTTCTTCTTCCTCCTCCTCCTCCTTTGCCCGACCCTTGCCACCCCTTGCGCCGTCTGCGTAATGAATAATCCCTGGCCCAAAACGGGTTGGGAGGAGGAGAGGAGGTTGGTATAGCTTCCGCGGGCCTGGGCAGTTGTGAGAGGACGGGGACAAGAGAGAAGGTTCCAGCCTCGAGATCCAGGCGGGGGGGTGGTGGTACAGGCAAGGTGAGGGCAGCGCTTGTCCCCCGCTGCGGCTCAGCGCCCTGCCTCCCCACCATGACGGCTGTGCGTTTGCTTTTTGCCTTTGAAGAAATACCGTGAGAAAGGGAGCCTGCGTTTTTGGGATTTGTTTGGGCTTGGTTTGCTTGGTAGGTTGTTTTTTCGCTGTCGAGTCTTTACAACCTCAGGGGCTCGTAGGGGCTTCGTCTTCCAGGCCGAGGCATCGTTGAGGGGCGCGTGAGACAACATTTGTTTTGTTTTGAAGAAAAACCCGTGGGCTAACGAAGGGATTTCTGATGAGGGGAGTGGAGAAGGTGGTGCGCTGCAGCGTGCGGAARATACTTTGTTTGCATAAATAAAGTGTGTGAAATGCGCGATAACTTCACTTTTCGCCCCCAAGCCAGGGTGAGTTGGTCGGTGAGCATTCCTGGCGGCAGCCGCCGGGGGAAAAGGAGAAGGCTGCCTGTGCCCCCCGCTTTGCCATAAACGCACATTTTGTCTGTGTTTATATTGTGGTCTCTGTTTTGGCTGGGAGAAGAGTAAGGGGAGGAGCAGGAACTGGCTCCGGGGCTGCCACCTCCTCCCCGTCTGTTTTCTTTGTTGTTATCTGCTCGGGGAGGCGTCCTGGGGTCACGTCTGTAGCTGAGCTGCGGTCTGCGGTGGTAATGGGATTCCTCTTGAGCCCGAAACCTCGGGCCACGTTYTACAGTGCGTGTGCGGGTCTCGTCTGCCCTCCGCCCGCCGCCCTCCCCCCTGCCTCGGCAGTTGTCAGCGGCTCGCTCTGAAGTTGCAGGAAGGGGAAGGGAGGGCAGAGGGGGAAGGAATCTTGGCATTTATTTGATACTCGGTCAGCAGCTTGGGCCTGCTTTGTGCAGCTCTGTCATAAAAAAATAACACCCCCCCAATTCCCCCTCCCCCCAAAAAAAACAACAAATGGAAACAAACACCTAAGGTGGAAGGCTAGTGGGGGTGTCTGTTTGAAAACAAATTCTTTATGGAAATGCTCCAGTTTGTGGAAAATGCTTGTGTCCTTGCAGTACTTGCCAGTACCAACATAGTGTTCTCCTAGGGGGTATTTTTTTTTACTCCTGTCAAGTAATAGCTCAAGCACAGTTGAACTGCAGGCTTTAGCAAGAAAGTAAGGTTTCTTCTCATAAAGAGYAGCAAATATTGAGAAAAAAATATCCAGAATAAGGCTAGTCAGCACTTCAGCAAGTAAATGAAGATACCCCGTTCTTCTTGGCCATATGACCTCTGTGTTACAGAGAATGCTTTTTAAGATACAAGACACAAAACATCCACTGCTTAGAGTTASTGAATTACAATAATGTGTGATGAGAATGTCTTTGTAATCTTAATCCATTGAAAATGAATTATAATGTGTGATACACTTTTTTTCCCCCAACAGGAMCATTACCTTATTCTGGGCAGACGATCTCTGGAAGGGATCAGGCTTGGATAAATGGAGCTGTCTTCTACAGAACTCATGCCTGATGTGTTGTGAAAGTTTGAAAAGTGTTTTGGATGTGTAGGTGGAAAAATGTGTGACAGATCTATTGGTATTTTAACTGACTTTGGACGAACAAATATAATGATAGGAATGTTAGAAGTATGTGAGTGAGGTCAGAGAGCCACAATGAGGGCTTTGAAGATGGACACTTAGCCAGATGTTCTTTACAACAGTCAGTGTCCCTCAGAAATGCTAGAAAATACAATTGGATGTTGTTGGGAGGTCTGCAGTGAGGAGGATATAATAAAATCACAGAAAYACAAAAAGTATGTAATACTGAACAGTCCTGGATGGCCAAATTTTATCAATGTGTCTGTGCAGGGTTAGGTTCCTTCCCTGCATAATCTCTGATCTTCACTCCAGAATTCTTGTAAAGATCTTCCTGCCTCTCTCACTGGCCTTCTCTCTGGATTTTCTTCATCTAATCTGTTTCATGACTTGCTTTAAATATGTGACTGGCCAGTTTCAATTTAGTAGTATTCTATTTATAAATTATGAAATGTTGCCATTTTTATAATCATAATCTTGACAGTGGTTTTCATTGTTTTGTCTTCTGTTTGCCTGTCAGTGACTGCCCCAACCTGCAGCTCCTTTTGAAGAGACTTCTGCCTAATAGGAGACCTAAGAATAGGATCTCAATGTCAGGCATGTATTGTAGTTTTCCATGCCTATGCTGGACTGTTCCAGAGCAGTCACATGGCTGTGTTTCTGTAAACTTGAAGCGCTTTGAGATGGGAAGTGTGTATTCTGAAGCTAAAGGTAGGCTTCTTACACATTATATCAGTGCAGGTGGAGATCTTAAGGTAAATTTAAAAGACATTAACACAAAACTCCTACTGCAAGACACTGTAGTGCATGGTTCTTGTGTTTACCTCCCAGAACCAAGCAATACAATTTCCCCATGCAGTGTCTCAGAATGGTTTATGTCAGGTGTTTCAAAAGTTCCCCAGAACAAATACATTAAAAGCAATTTTGAAATATTAAGCATTATGGTAATGCTCATGCCAGCCTTAGGTGCATGGAGAGAAATACCTGAGAATACAGTATTTTTTTCTGGATGACAGGTGTCTTTACATGTACCTGTTCTTGTCGTTTCCTGCTTTGTTCCCATTTTCAGCAGGAGTGTCACTGAGATCTGTTATTCTCCCCTGCTGAACTGAAAGGGATATTCTGTACCTGACAATTAATTAGCTCCCTGTGTAAGAAAAGTGCCTTTAAGTCTCCAGCACTTGGCACTCTTAAATGCAGACATCATTTCATATAATCTCATTTATTTTACCTGTTTAGAATGTAAACTCCTCAAAGCAAAAGTGGCTAGAATATATGTGCAATTATACTTTGCAAATTACTGGCCTGAGGTACTCCAGGAATCTTCCAGTAGGGTCAGAAGTTGCTTCATCCTGTACAACCAACAAGTGGGAATTTTTTTGGATGGAAAATTATTTTAATGTATCTGCTTTGCAGAATTGTGTTCAGACTGTTCTGCTTCATCACTTATGGAGTTATAGGGACTGCTGTGTGGTAGTTACATCAAATATTATGGGTATAATTACATGAGAGCATCAGGAAATAACTACTGTGCTCCAGTTCCTTTGGGACTTATTTGTGTGCATTGGATGTTAATGAAAACCTTCAGGCCTCCTTCATGCAATCTCTTAAAGCAGTTTCTGCTGCTGTGTTGTTTAAGAAATTTGGGCTGGATTTCTGGTCCTTGAAGAACGGATAGAATGTATAGCAGCTCAAGATGCTGAATATAATTTTTTGCTGAACTGAAAGATAGCTGGCTGACATTCAGAGTGGTGTTTCTGTCCTTTTTGTGTTGGTATGTCACGCCTACTTCACGTTTCAGAGAAAGTGTTGCCAAGTCGACAGTRATTGTTAACCTGAAGGAGCTTGGAATACTGATGGAATGTATGTGTGTGGATTCTTGCTGAATCTACTTCTGATCAGAAGCTGATTGGAAATGTTGAAAGTAAGAAGTAAAARTAAATTGTAAGCAAAGATGTCTTTAAAAATGGCAGTCCAAAGAAACTTTTTTTTTGGAAAGAAGAAAAGGATTGGAAATGGGTCTGGAGAACAACTGTAGGGTCTTTATCACTTGTACATTGTGACTACAGTTGATATGTGACATATTTCTCAATTAATTTTAGCAATCCTTTGAATTGATGCACAGAAGTATAAATTGTCCTTTATTGTGAGGAAAAGACACGAGTTTACAAGTCATTACAGAACACTTAAAAGAAGCAAAAAGAGATAAATTCCACAGGTGTGACATCAGGAGTCACCATGGGAACTCACAGGCTACGGATTCTGGTGTATTCTCTCACATGGTGAAGTTCTAGAGTGGGGAATTTCTGTGGAACTCTTCTTAGAGGGGCTGTCTTGGGCCAGAAAAATACTTGGAGCCTGCTCCTTAGAAATGCATTTAACGAAGGTAGTTTTGGAGTTCTGGCTCTGTTTTGTTAAAGTTTAGTGAAGAAAGGATGTAAAGATCTTGCTTTTACAAGTGCAGAGTATTGAGCTCTGTGAGTTGCAGGCAGCTGGAGGTTTAAGATACTCTGAGTGTTGTTAAGATGACATAACAGATGAGGTTTGGAATGCCTCTAAAGTATTGCATTTCACTTGATTTTCTCAAAGCAGTGTTTGCTCAGCATACAGTTTGCAAAACCAAGTTGGATTTGCTATATTTCTGGGGTGTAAAAGAGTACAATTGGAATTAATGTTGAAAAACTTGTTTGAGGAAAACAATTCAGAATTTGAAAACAAAACCTTAAAATTGAGTTTAAAAGGTAACAGGCTTTGCATCAAGTGGTTTGACAGGGACATGAGATGTTTTGAATCCTGAATAAAAGGCATTTATTTGGAGGTGATGTAGGGCAAGTGAGTTGTCAGCCTGGAGCTGTTAGATATGAGAGGATTTACTGAAGGCCTACATTATTTGAAGTATTAAAAAATAAAAAAGATAGCAGATGGGATAAATCTGAAGTAGAGATAGCTGAGCAGTTACAGAAGAGAGCCCTTGTCTTGGTTGCTGACATGCATGCTTTACTGGAGATGGCATGTGTTTTAGAGACACACATGGACAGCCAGCCTATTCTGAGGCAGTGTAGGGATGGTAAACAGGATCTCTGTTCTGAATGCTTTTAGAACCTGCTGATGACAGACTGGTTACAAGTCAGTGTCTCCAGGTTTGCTCTTCTGTTTTTTTTGTGGTCAGTATTGTCTTTTATCTGATTGCTTTTCTAGTCCCAACTCTTAAGTTCCTTTCAAAGCAGTCTTAAGTCACATAGAGCAACTCCTCTGACTTACTTGCAGAGAAGCAAAGACAGGATGTGGGCAGAAGAGTTTTCTGTTTTATTTAGCACTAATTGTTGCTGTAGTACCGGCCAAGTAGCCAATAGTTAGCATGAACACCTGAAATAGCACTAGAGGTCTGTGTCTGAGCACTCAAGTCGCATCACAAATACCAGAAGCTTGCTGATTTATTACAAAACCTTTTCTTTGCATGATTTCTAAATAGATAAGTCTTATTAAAGCTGTCAGTAATCATAATTATTTCTTCCTTTCTTTAGCAATTGGCTTGTTAAAGTCTTAAGTGATAGGTGCATATTTCTAATGGCAAATTAAGCAATCTTGAAAACTATTTTCAGGATGAATAGTGACAACTTTGTAATACTGGATAATGTTCCTCCAGGAGGCATCTATCATGGAGAAGTTTCTGTTTTTTTCCAGCTAATGTCTACAAGTGTCATTTTAGATTTAGTGATAAGAGCTAGAGTCAAATCAGAGTTGTTCTAAAATACTAGTTTAAGATGTAGTGAAAGGCAGTATGCAGTAATATTGTAGACACAAAAGGAATGTAACTATTAAAAGCATGTATTGGTACCATCCTTCAAGCAAAACAAATAGAATTTGTTATAAGCTGTCTTCAGGAGTGAAAGGAAACTAGATTCCAAAGATACCATCTCATACGTGACGTCCTAATTATTTGTTCATATTTTAAAAAAGAAAAATCTGCCTCTTCAAAAGGAGATTTTTGTATCAATGTGTGGTTTTTGTAAGGGAAGTGATAGTAATTGGAATTTTTTTATAGTAATAGTCAACTCTTGAATCACAGTCAGCAATTGATATGCCTGTGGCATCCCTGTCCCAGATGGAAGGCTTGGTTCTTAAAAATGATTGTTTTAACATTGACAGAGGAGTTAGGGCTGTGTGGTTGGCAGAAAATGAGAAGTGATTACTATTTAGATATTTTTTTCTATAGCAAGTGTTTTTAGCAGATATTTGGGAATTGCCATGTGGTTTTCTTGGCATATAAAAGAGAAAGCCAAGTAATACTGCTCAACTCAGTCAGGATGACTGTGCTGTTATATCATGGTCTGCATATCAAATTAAAAAAAAGAGGTGATTGTGGGAGCCACTATCCTCTTAATCATACTGTCATAACAGTGATTTTTGCTTGAAAGGTATGACTAAAATGAATACAAGTCAGCATTGCTTAAAGACTGAACTCCAAAGCAGTTGCTAAAGTAGATGCTTAATTTAGACAAATGGTTAATATTTCTGTAGTACTAATTATGTCAAGTAATTAGGAATGCTGTATTTCTACTGGTACATCAGTTTGCCATCACAGGATTTGATTTTTATTTGAAAAATCTTTGCCSGAGACTTATGAAGTTCTTGTTTATGCTTGTAGTTCTGGTTGGATTCTGGTGGGTGGGGTTTTGCTGGCTCTTTTTCTGCTGTGCATGTGATCCTGCTCTTTATTTTCAAAAGTGTTTCCTTTACCCTTTTGAGAATGAACTGTGGTTTTCCTTCCATTTAATGTAGTCCAGTTTCTTGAGCTTTGCTGTGTTCTTTCTTCAAGAAACTCTAGATTTKGCATTATTATGGTCAGAAGGTCAGTGAAATTGGAGTGACATAGAAAAATGGAGCTGCTGCATTTCTTCTGCTGAGCTGACATCTGCAGTATTATAAAATCCCATAGGCCTTAGTCTCTCGTTATTTGCTTCAGTTAATTATGCATTCATCATGACTAAGACTCATTACTGCCAAGTTTCCTGAGATTCTCTGATGTTTTCTGAAGTAATTCACTTGTCAGAAAAAGTCAGTGTAAAATTTGACTTCTCTGTTCTGGCATGCTGTGGATAAACTGGAGTTGTCCATGATATAACTGCATCAGGTTGTGTGAGTGTAGCAGCCTCTTGTGTTATATCTGTAAACTACACTTCTGTCAGGTGAAAACCATGTGCTTTGTATGGTGGCAAAAAACCTGATGCARTAAGATTGGGGGAATGATGATTATCTTGAGCTGTGCAAGTGCACAGCTGYTATATAGGCAATGATAAAAGGTTCTCAACTTCCATTTCTTGCTCTGAAGTGTTTGAATTAATGTATTGGAATGCTCCAAGCTTTCACAAATGCTCCAAATCCCTGCCAGATGACATCTGCCATCGTTGGTACTGTAAGTAAATTATAACTTTGGAGCCACATTTACAGTAGTACTTGATTCATACCTGAAGACAAAGAAAACCAGTAATTCAGAAACATTTTCAAGTTTAAAATGTGCTTATGTATTTTGGTTTGTGCTTTTAAAGAAGGCTTGTAAGGAGTTTAGTTCAAGTATTTCTAGTTTTTAGTTTAGATGTCCATGGCCTCAGGTCCAGTGAGTTACACAGAATCACCAGGTTGGAAGAGACCTTCAAGATCACAGAGTCCAGCCCATCCCTAATAACACCTCAACTAAACCATGGCCCTTTGTGCCACATCCAGTCCTTTTTTAAATACATCCAGAGTTGATGACTCTACCATCTCCAGTACTTCATCACCCTTTTGGTAAAAAACATTTTCCTAACATCCAACCTATATTTCCTTTGGGGCAGCTTGAGACTGTGTCCTCTTGTTCTGTCAGTTGCTGCCAGTTGTGAGGCTAAGCACGTATTCTCAGTAGCAAACAAACAAATGTATTCAGCATGTATGTATATAATTTGCCACCATGCTGACACAGGAGACAGCACTAATGCAAGCACAGACAGCACCTATGGCCTCATCCTGTTACTCTTTCTGGATGGCAAAGCTGAATGTCTGCAAACATGTATGTGTGTATATTATGAATCTTTCGAGTTACTGGGTTTAGGCATTCTCTACCCTGGAGCTCTTTGGTCTGTTTATGCCCAATTGCCTCTTACTCTCGTGCACATGCTGCAAGTCCCAAACACCACATTCTCCAGCAGCTCACCTTGGACCCCTCTTTGTTCCTCCAGCAGTCAGCTTTCTCAGCTGCCTCGCTTGGCCAGTGTGTCCCGTCCCAGTTCCAAGGCCACTCTGCTGGTTTGCTGGCCAGTCCAGCTTGGTACTCYGTGTGATTACACTCAGACCTGCAGAATTTCATGCCCTGCTTTGCTGGCACCACACACCGACCAGCCCTTGTCACCTGTGGTCTGACTCCATGTCTTGTAGATACACATGGGAACCAAACAGAGGCCCAAGAAAGAGTTGGAGAAGGAGACTGAAGTCTGACAGGATAGGCAGGGCACAGCTGGACACACATACTGACCTGCAGCCTGCTCACAGGTGACCTGTCCCTCTTGTCACCATAGCCCTGGCTTTTCCAGGCTTGTTTTTTCCCTAGTTACTGTCATTCTTCCCTTTCCCCGTCTCTGGTTCCTCCCCCACTGAGGACTTGTGCCATCCCCAAGTCCCTTTACCCTGCACTCCATGGTAACTTTTGTAGCTCTTTAAGTGTGGCACCTTTCAATCTGAGAAACGCCTTGGAGAGGTTGATGGTGGGARTGTGGAGGGAGCTGATGGTAACCTGAGTCAGGGTATTTACATGTTTCCCTCACTTTTAAGTGTCCCCCTGCTCCTTTATGTGCAGAACAGTTTTCTATCACATAACCCAACAAGGTTAACTTTGATACGTGCAGGCAAATAATCTGTTTAATCATTTGCAAGCCCTGTGGAAAATTTAGGTTAGAAAATACTGACTGGCCACAGAGGTGTAAAGTAAAGTGATACTGTTACAAAAGCAATACTTTGAAACATTACCTCGAAGTAGGGAGAATAATAAAATATTTGCATTAAGCTTTGTGAAACAGAACTTGATAGCAGTATTAATGCTGTAACCTTTTACATAGTAAATGAAAGTGTTGATTTTTTTTTTTCCTAGATGACTAGAGACTTTTTGGTAGAATTTTAGTAGAGATTTAGTTCATACTTGTTTGATATGTTTTGAAAGTTTTGATAAATTGTCACTTTCTTCTGGTTAAAACCATGAAAGGAAAGTTGATGTCTGTTTCATATAAAGTAAGCATTCAGAATCTTAAGTAATAGAGATTTATAGACAAAGTCACATCATTTTAGATTGTGCTGTTCATTGATTTATGGTACGTGTGGAGACTGAGACAAATTATGATATGGATCCCCAAAGTCTAAAGCTTTTCAATATGCAGGATTTGGGGATTACAAAGAAGAAAGTGGGGTAGATATCCACTCCTTTCTTTGACAAGATAAAACTAACTCAGTGTGCAAGTGTTAGTAAAAAAGTTATATTTGAAAAAAATGGAGATTACAGTGTGATGCTTCTGGAAGATAGCAGTGGAAGAATTTTTTTTCATGGTTCTGAGGAAGAGAAGCAGGAAACAGGAGGAGGCTTTCCTCATTTTTCCCTCTTGAGAATTACAGGACTATAATAAAATAACTTCTCAAAACATACTGTTGTATTACACTGTACTGTTTTAAGAATCAAGCAAAGAAGAATTGGGATTTCTGTTTTCCTTAAATTCTATTTATTTAGCATCTCATAAGAGAATGCATAATAAATAAAAGTTGAGATTCCCAGTCTGTGAAAGTAAACATCATGATAATACAGTATTTAAGGTATTTATGCTGTGATTACTGTGTGCTATTTTGAAGCTTTTAAATACACTTCTGAAGATTAGAAACCAAAAAAATTTAGTGTACTTGGAGGTTGTTGAAGTTGATAGATATTTTTGTTTTTTAATTGGGCCTGGGTTTTTTGGCTTTTTTTTTTTTTTTTTAAGAGACTAAAGTAAATGCATAACTCCAAGATGAGGTTTCAAGTGTCAGGAATGCAACTATCTTCTATTTATACACTTGACCTCGTTTCTATTTTCTTTTGCTAAAGGCAATTGGCGTATGTTGTTCTGTTGCTACTAGAAGTGAGTTATTTAAATAGCTTGAAATGTTTATGTGCAATAAGTTTTTGAACTTTAGTACTGGCTGAAATAGTGAAAATTTTGTCATGGGCCGTATTTTGCCTAGTCAAATTAGTGTGACTTGATCTGCTTAAGAACTAAAACTTTTATGGTAAAAGGTTAGGAAAATATGTTTCAATTCTTGTACAAAATCTGCTTTGTATTTCATTATAAAAGAGGATTCTCCCTCCCCATCTCCCAGTTGTTACTGGCTACTCTCTTAAGGTTATTCCAAGTAAAGGAGCATCATCTTTATGTTCTGGTCACCCAAACTAAATTATTAGCCATCTTCTTTAATGAAGACAAACAAGTTTTGTTCTAAAAATGTTGACTATTTCATTTGTTTTTTATATGTCATGGTATCTTAGATGTAAAGTGATCACAGTATTAAAATTCAAAAAGTTAAAAATTATTAAAATTTTAATAATTAAAAAAATATATGTGTCTTACTTTTATGCCCTTTTCCTTTTCATGCTAAACATAATTAGATCTATCAGAATTGGTTCTTTTTACACATCACTCTGAAGTTCTTCTGATTCTTAACATTTACCTGTTATGGCTTATATGAACCTGCTTGAAATGTATACGCTCTGTTAAATATCCTTCTACAAATCTGTATATTGTGGCAATGAGTTCTGCAGCCTGGTCACTCAGTAGCTCACTAATTTGTGAAATACGTGCACAGACAGCAGATTCTGATATGCAAAACAGGTGCATGAGACAGGCTGCGGAGGCTCAGTGCATATCAGGCATCTGTATGTAGGAAACATCATTGAATCATATCTCTTGAAGACCTGGTATTTTAGGCAGTGGACAAACTGCTATTACCTGTTACTTCCTTTTTCTGTGGATCTATTYGGCCCTTGAGAGAAGATTTTTATCTTTCCCCTTTCTCCCAGCCAGTCTGTGATAAAGCTCTTTGGCTAGTTTATACTGGACAAACTAAAAATAGTTGTGGCCTGGGAATAGACAGAGCTGTAGGCACACCTCTCAGGAGCTGAGACCTTTACAAAATGTGCTAGCAGAAGACTGCCAGGTTCTGTCATGGACACCGGTATCAGAGGAAAGATAGGGGATCTTCTTCATATTAGACATTGGGTTAAACTGATATCGTTTGCTTAGATCTTTAATGGAACTTCAAAAGGTCACTAAGTCATCTTAGGCTCCCCAGAGATAAGAGTATTTTGTGCATTGTCTTACAGCTAAGCAACAGGAAATGTTTTGACCTGTTGTGGATAGAGAATATTCATTATTGTGAAGTCTGCAATTCATGGTACACTATTCAGTACTCAGAATCAGGGCAGAGCTAGTGTTCATTCAGTCTTGAAGGTATACATGTAACCTGTTGAGAGGTAATCACCAGTTTGCCTATAGTAATTAATGAATCTGTTTGAAGAAGAAGCTGCTCCTGAAGCCTGAGAGGCTCAGGTTTGCAAGAAGTTTTTGGTTGCCCAGATTTTAAGCAATAAGGAGAACTAAGTCAGGATGTGGGATTAAGCTGCACATTAAAATTTTTAGTCCAGGAAGTATGTTGGATTGTTTGCTTTGCTTTGCATTAAAAGGTGATGAATTTTCAAGCCTTTATCAGCATACCTGAGAACAGGTCTGGCATACAAAACTATGTATAGAAAAAAAGCTCCTTTCATCATTCAGTCCTTGGTATGGTGTGAAAGAGGGTAGGTAGAATTTCAGATGAGAAGAAAAAATGAAGTACAAGAGACAGCACAGACCAAGAAAGGAATGTCTTATTCAAAGAGAGAAAAATAAACAATCAAACAGAAAAACAACTAACAGAATTCTATGTTGCCTTATTTTATTTTACTCAAGTTCCTGTGAACTGTCTCAATATAAGAAAACCCCACCAAAGTTCAGTTGCTACTCAGCAAGTTAGTCCAAAATTATGTCCTTGTGTAGCTACCAAGGTTAAATTCATTTGATCATGTGCTTATATGCTTGTCAGTGCTCATGTGTTTGTGGAATTCTGTAAGTTTCAGTACCTCCTTTGAGAGAAATGCAGTAGCATGTCTGCTGTTCAGCATGTTCAGGTGAAGGGAGGTAGAGGAAGAGTGAGAGCAGGCGCATACCTGGAATCTTGTATAAACAGCTGTTGAAAGCTCAAACAGGAAGATCAGGGCTTAAGCTTACATCAGACTTGACAAACATTTTCTGCCCAAGTAGGTCAATGCAATTCAGGTTAAGTCAGTAGTTGTGGCTGTTTACATTCATTTGACTTAACACTAATCCTGTGGTCTATTTTTTGTTCCATTGCTATATTGCAAAGAACCTCAAAGTATGCTGTGTGGAGGTGCACTGCTCTGGAGAGCTGACTCTACTTGGTTTTGTACTTGTGTCTGTTTAACTTGAAGTGCTTCTTGAAGTAACCCACTGAGCAGCAGTTCAGGAGTGCATGTTTTTAATGTTAGTCTAGAGTATAGATTTTAAAAATGTGAAGTTTTCTTGATAGATTTTTCCTTAAGGCACCAAGTAGTATCATATATCCTAAAAACAACAGGTTTTCTTCTTTCATAGCTGCTTGGAGTGATAAAACAAATAGCTGTGGGTGAGAAAGTAGTTCTAGGAGTTGGGTTTCCAAAGCACTTACACTTTTTGCTGCCTTTAGTGTCAGTTAAGCAGCAAGGTACAGGTGTAAAAATTTGAAAAAAAAAAAGCTAAAAATGCCTCTGTGTCCCACATTTTATTCTTAATTTTGTAGTCACCTACTACAGTTACTGCCAGCACATACTTCATATTTTGGTTTTCACCAGGCTTTGTTGGGTGAAAGTAATATTAGAATTACTCTTTTCCTTTCAGATCCTAATCAATCATACTGTTTGCTTGAAAGCTCCTGCTGAAAGCAGTTTGAGGTTGAATTTCCTTGTGTGAGTCACTATTGTAATACCTGGGAGAAAAAGGGAAGCTAAACTGAAAATGGAGTCCTGTGGTTGTAGCAGTCATCGAATGGGACGACGACAGGCAAAACATGATCTTGAGCTGCAGGGATGTCACATACTGAGTGTGGACAGAAAGGAGTAGGTCTGATAYTTGATTGATAGCCTGGGGAACTTTAAATCTCCGCTGATTAGAGCAATGTTGCTGGTATTTGCTATGAGTAAACGGAAATTGTTAAATTGACTGAAGTATTTCAGGCCCATATGTGTATTCATGGTTAATTCCCTTCTCTCACCAGTCACAGAATATTCTTTTTTGAGGTAATGGAACCACTGAATCCTGATAATAATGTGCAGCTCAGTGACTTGCTGTTGTCTTCATCCACTCAAAGGAAAGAGGGAGGATTCACCAAGCAAGTTTGTATTCTACGTATCAGTTTAAAATGATGTATCACACTCCTGATTCAGTGTCATGTTACTCCAAGCTGATGTGTTAGTGAAAATAGTTGTGAGGAGACTTCAAATACGGCTGATTCCATGTATTATTCTATTTTCTGTTTTCCATTCTTTGAAACAAAGTAAGGATCAAGTTAGTTGGCACAAGTAGCTTGCATTTCTGAGTAGTTACGTATATGGAGTCAGGTTGTGTCAGTATTACAAGGTACTAAATTTTAAGGTACTTGACATTGTATGGATTTAACAATGTCATTGAGATTTTTGTCTGGCAAATTAATTGGATACCTTGCTAGCACAGTATTTAAACTGTATGTAAGAGAGTGTGCAAGTCCTTAGTTGCCCAGGAAATCACTTGAAGTGCAAGTACATGTGTAGAAATTCTGAAACATGAAAACGTATGTCCATTTAAAAGCTGGTGGAAAATCTTTGTTAACCTTATACCTTGTTACTAACTTCCCAGCTAAGAGTTTTACATATCTTATAAAGCAGTGAAGAATTAAAACACTCAAATTGTCATAACTTCTTAGCCCCATAGCTAAAAAATGTGTTCAATTAATGTGACAATATANGAAAAAACACCCAGAAATTATTTAAGGTATTTCAGTAAAATTGGTTACAAGTTAGGTCAGAAACAAGTCAATGGTTGTATGGATTGTTATGAAGATTGGAAAGTGTGTTTCCATTTCATTTTTATTGTGAATTTAAGAAACTTCAAGATGGGGTTCCAACTTGTGAAAATAAATTCACGAGTAGTGTGGAATGAGTAATGAAGTTTGTTTTAATTGCAGTTGGYTTTACTAAGTGAATCAACTTTTTTATCAATGCTATATTGGAATTTTAACTCCTACACTATAATTTCTGTTGGCTTCTGTATTCCACAGATTCATAAGGCTAAAARTAATAGCTGCATTTTGTTAGCTTGACAAACCTTCACCTTTCTTGTGAAGTTGCTATATTTCTTGGTGTAATAGGCATCAGAATGCTGCCTGTGCTCTTTGYGAATTGTATCTATTTCAGTTTTAGTATCGGGGAACTTCACAGGATGTTTTTGGTGAGCRTTCAGCTGTGTAGAAAGTTTTATCATAGTATGCTCTGCTTTTTTTATCTTGGTCCTGGGTCAACTGTCACAAGGAAGATTTGACTAACTTGCCCTTTTTCTCCAGCTGTGCTAAAATGGCTTCTTGAGATGTTTTCTTTTGTGTGCTTAAAATATCACCTCTGCTAGTAGTAGTTTTACTTCATAAGCAAAAGTTTATGAACATAAAAGCATTGGAGGAAAGAGAACTATCAAAAAGTATTTCTCTGATGTACAAGAGGCCACTTCTCATGAAAAGATGAATTTCTTTCACTTCCTAGGGCATTTTTTGTTTTTGAACAAAAATACTTTCCATTTGAGCAGCATTTTTGCTTACCTATAGCTGTAGAATGCAGAGTGTAGAGCACTGTGGATGACTYCTGAAAGCAAAACAAAACAAGATACCTAAAAAGCAAACACCATCACTGTCATCTACCTGATGTTACCTTCTTCAGACTGGGGGCAGTGTATCCAGAATGAAATGTAGCCTTCAACTGCACTGCCAAATAGCTACTTTTTTCCTGTGTTTCATTCTAGAGAGGARACTCCATTTCTTCTCTCCCCCACTTATCTCAATGTCATGAAGTCGACCTTTTCTGTTTCCGCCTTTGAGATTTTGTGTGATAACTATTATTGTGGGTGAGACACTTGGTGGGTGTCATCAGTAGAGAGTGTTGTGATACTGCAATAACTTCAGCCATCATATAATGCCAAGAATACAAACTTACCAAATACCYAAAATAATTCTATTTCAGTGTTGTGAGTGCTAAAAATTAGGAAAAAAAAAGTTATTTRCAGTGTTATGTGAAAAGATTGAAGACCCTTGTTGATGGAAACGGTAAAGCTTTGTTTTCCCATTCGCGGGCTCTTCCTGTTTTCTGGCGCRCTGCTGATGGCTAGCCGAGTTCTCCATCTGCTGGTGCGAGGTGGTGGATGCACCCTGCAGGAGGAGCTGAAAGCGGCATTCCCATTTCCAAATGTAGCAGCTGAATTTAGCCTTTAGGAAACTCAGTTCTTACCTTTGTGTTTTCAGTTAAATTTATTTCCAAACATATCTCAACATAATAATGAACTTTTTAGTATGAAGGAAAGCAGAAACTATTTTTTTCGTCACTGTAGGTTATTTACTTAAGTATCATAATTTGATTAATTGGACCTTCAGCTGTGGTGCAAGTGTAAACAAGTAGGGCTGGAATATTTTAACAAACTATACATTAAAAAATGTCTCAGGTTTCATATTTTCTCTCTAAGTTGTCCTRTAATTTTTTCACAAGTAGAAAGAAATATTCCTGGGCATTGGACATACACTAARGTGTTCAGAAGTCTGGTTTTTCTACTTTAATCAAAGGTTTTGTTGCTGGATAATTGCACATGGTGACTTTTTACCTCTTGCCATTCCTGAATGTCAGTGGGAATTGGTTTTGCTTCGGAGGGAAGCACACAGCTGAATGGTGAGCAGTCATCATTTCACCTCTGATTTACCAGAGCTTTAACAACCCTAGATATTCCACCCCCATCCTCAGTAAACTCTCCCCAGTTTRTATACTGGTCATGACACCCTATGGTWTGGAATATCCCTTTGGCMAGTTGAGGTCAGCTGTCCTGGCCGTGCTYCCTCCTGGCTTTTTGTGTGCCTGCTCATTGCAGGGTGCAGGAAATGGAAAAGTCCTTGGCTTAGGGTAAACACTACTGAGCAACAACTAAAACTTCAGTGTGTTATCAACATTRTTCTGTTACTCACTGTGTRCTCTATTCACCTAGAAGTGGTGMGTTAAACTTCCTGTTTTTCTGTCTCCTAGTCTTCTGTTGCTATTTTAYTGGTARTTCATGCAACATTAAAAATATTAAMATCTGGATTTTGAGTTTAGTAATTGATAATGAAATAACTGCAGATAAAAACAGATCTGAAGGAATTATTTTGAAGTTAATATTACTTATTTCAGTGTTCAGTGTAGAATTACATCTATGAGCTGGCAAGTTGTTAAGAATTTCTAGGTACTTAAGGAGTTTTTATTCCTCTAGTGAATATGGCAGGCATTAGGAGGCACCCAGATACCTTTTGGGCTTTCTTGTTTTGATTCCAGAAGAGAGCAATCTGCCATKGTATCTGCACTAGTATTCTGTTACAGCTCAAAAGAGAACATCTGAAAAGCATCTCTTAGACATCATCCCTTTCTGGGCTTTGTTTCCCCCCATGGGATGATCTTAGAGCACAGAAGCTGATTTTCTTTCAAAATTAGYTAAGTTGGTACACACTTCAGCTGCTGTTGGGCACTTGGTTCTCAGGATGGGGACTAGAGCTCACCCCAGGACAGTTACTGTCCCATCCATTTCCCCTCAGATATATAACATGGGTGATGAGTTCTTAGCACTGTAGTGTTTGCAGTGTCTAGCAAGTAACACAGCATAAGGGTTTGCATAATGTAGACAGCCCATGTTGACTTATTGAGCCGATGTTTTTCAGCTCTSAATTAAAATCTGCAGGGCAGAATTTTGATTGAATACTAGTTGTCCTGATTCTTAGTTCTGCTTCATAAAGTTACCCAGTGCTAGCAATATTTCATCACCTGCTAATAGCTCTTAATTTCTTTGACTTTGAAACTCTAGTTATGTGAATATATCTGTTTTGCAGGATTCACTTGTGATGTCCTTCTGAAAAAACAGCTGAGACTCCATTACATACATACACTTTTGGGAAAACTCTTCTCCTAATGTATTTTGCAAACTAATTGAATTACCACAGAAGTTCAGCATGGGAGGAGCTGTGAGTGCTGGAGAAGACAATGATGACTTAATCGATAACTTGAAAGAAGCTCAGTACATTCGCACCGAGAGTGTGGAGCAAGCCTTCAGAGCGATTGATCGCGGTGATTATTATCTGGAAGGATACAGGGACAATGCTTACAAAGACTTGGCCTGGAAGCATGGAAATATACACTTGTCAGCACCTTGCATTTATTCTGAAGTCATGGAAGCACTGAAACTTCAGCCTGGATTGTCTTTTCTAAATCTGGGTAGTGGAACCGGATACTTGAGTACAATGGTGGGATTAATATTAGGTAATTATTAATATTAGGTAACCTGAACATTTTTATTCAAATATAGTGGGTTTGAATMTTTTAGAAGGGTATTGCAAGCCCTTTAAAGCCTTACTTTTACTTCTTTAACAATGACAGTACATAAATAAGACTGACTCTTTGAGATGTGTTGTTAAAATATTGTTTGTGATCTATAAGCAGTTCACTGGTGCTGTAGTTTAGTGGCATTTCATGGGTGTTTTGGAAGAGGCAATTCTTCCTGCATTCTGTAGTCTAAAATTGTCATTTGAAAGGAAACAATCATTTTTGTTTAAAAGGGAAGGGTAGAGTGGAACAATGTTTGAAGACTAAAATTTTAATCTGCATTTGCATTCGCTTTATGCCTTTATTGTAAGTTACTGTTTTGATCTTCAGTTTATGGAAAGGAAAATGTAAATTGTAAAGGCTAATTTCTCTTAAAGAAGCTTAACTGGCAAACAGATCTGTGTCAATATGCAAACAGTTATTTTAAAATATATTTAATCAGTTTTTAGTGAGAAAATTTTGGGATGTAGAYTGATGAGACTTTTTAATCAGATCTGTAGGTTTTCGAAAGAATTTTAACATGCTAGCACTGTGTATTTTCTTGTTTTCAAATATATTACCTTTATGAMAAAAGATGAAGCTAAGTATTGTTGCCTAAGGTAAATTTTAAAACCTGGAGAGAAAAATGCATTAAATCTCCTCATGCCAGCACTCAGATTACAGCGCACATGCACCAACAACTATTTTTTTTTAACGAATTATTTTATTATATAAAATAGCTGTAGTTATTTTAGTATGTATTTTTTGTAGATACAGCTTTCTTGATGATATTACATGCAGTTTTTCTGTGGTTGCMGGAATCTTGCTGACTGGTAATTTACAGATTCTGCTTACATTTATTTGTATACAAAACTAAGGTGTCAAGAGTCGGTTTGTTCGTTTTCAATTAATTTAGTTACTTTCTGTCATCACTTCTTATTTGTTGAAAGGAAGAAATTATGGCTAATAGTGCATAAAAAACATAATTTGTTGGTATCTGCAGTATCTTTTGTTGTAATTAATACTAATAAATAAAAGAGATTCCACTGTTTTGTGGGAACAGGAATTACGGTCATTCACAGGTAAAAATAAGGTAAAGCTATCTGCTCTTTTAGCATGTTGCTTCTCTCTGTTTGGGAGTGTTTCTAATTGGGAATARATAWTTTWAATTGGATTCTAATATTTTAAGTTTTTAAATTWAAAATTTAATCATTTARGTTTTTAACAAKTGGTAAATATAGCAGCAKTTTTTCTCTAAAATGTTTCTTCAGAGCAGTGACTAATGGCAYTTGTTTATTTCTGTATTGTGGAAAGCTTTGATACTTCATTATTCTTTCTTCTTTGTTTAAAAAAAGAAAGAAATTKATATTTATTGTACTTGATTCTGTATATTGCATTTATCTCTCTGTACTTAACCAATTTCCAGTGGCTGTGGAACACTCCTGGGTTTGACCTCTCCGTATCAAGTAGAATTCCTGTCCTTCAGAATAGTATATGCAGAGTTGAGGGAATTAAACAGGAAAAGACTTGTGCTCTACAGAGAGTGAGGTTGGCTGACAATCCCTGAGGAGCAATTACCCTGCACATGTTTCCAAAAAAGGCAACTCAGGTGCTGATAGTTCCTAGCAGGGCTTGAGCAGCCTGGAGCAGCAGCTGCCCAGCTACTTACAGAGGTTGACTTTCMATATTTTGGAGTGCTATACCCTGTCAACCAAAGTCTTGGTGTTGTAATGTGTTGAGTTCTAGGCTGAGGCGTAGAAGGTATAAATGCGGTTTATGTGCCTTTATTTTTTTACTATACTCCTTCTGATAAAATCAGTTCCATACAATAATTCTACTTCAGTGTTTGTTTTAAACCAGGGAACAGTTGCTTTAACAAAGAAAATTAAACAGATGTGATTTTCTGACATATAATCCATATTAATTTTTAAAAGCTCACTTTTTTCCTAACCCATTTCAGTGTACACTGCAGTGAGGAGCAGAACCATGTGGGTTTTGACAGCAGTTGGATGTCTTTCAATTTGACAATCTAGTGAGTAATGTTCTGCCACATTGGCAGTGTCAAAATGACTAGGTTAAGTTATCAGATAATCTGAAACTGATGATCACTTTGAAGTATAGCAACATACCAAAAAGACTGCACACCAATCCACAGAGATTAAATTAACTGTTGTTGGTACTGTTAACATGTAGACAAAGTTCAGACTTGGTGGTGGAATTGCTATCTCATTATGCTGAAAGAGGCCAGTTGATTTCAGAGAGTAGTGGGGAAGCTGGTGTCACATTTTTAGAATAGTTGACTCTGCTTCATGTCYAGCTGTGACTTTCCCAGTGAAAGAAGAGAACACGTTTCTCATCTTTCCATTTAAATTACAGGTACTGTGGTGTATGATGATGTGAGTGTTCTGCAATCATGGTTTTAATTTCAGGTTGTTGGAGCAATTGACACTTGCAGGATGTTTTAGTTGTTTTCAAAGTTAGGTACTTGAAGGAATGTGCATGTGAATTTTTGGAGAGATGTTGTTTATGCCTTTTTAATTTACTTTCAGTAAAGTTAATGAAGTTAATGAAGTTAAAGGAATTGTGATTCACTTTTAGGTAAAGAAAACATACCTGGAATGCTGCTGTATGCTGTAGAGCTGTTAGAAACAACATAGCCTGTTACGGTACTAGAGAATATGAAACAAACAGCTGGAAAGGGATTGCCTATGCCAATGCTTTTCTTAAAGTGACCAATAATGAAATGAATTTACAGTAAAAATTAATGTCAGTGGGAGGTAAATGTTTCCACAAGTTCTAAGAACATCYCTTGGATGATAGCTAGCCTGCAATCAATGAGATATTATTATTACAAAGCACTGCCAGTGGTGACATAGTGGATTGCTTTTATTTCACCCAGCAGAAAATGTTCTAAATTATATTAAGAGCTGCAGTTATTGACCAGGTTAATGGTATACAGATATATGCTATATTTTTGCTCCAGTAACGCAAAACCTCTCTTATTAACCCTAGGTCTGTTTTGTTAATCTGTGTCCTAGAAAAGACAAATTGAATTCTGTTTCARTGGAGTAACATCATGGAGCTAAATATTTAGGAAAGATTTAGAATGCAGTAGAGGATATAAATATAAGTTTTGTCCAATCTTATTGATGTTTACTTTCCCTCCTCCCTTTTCCAATTCTATGCTCCAGTGACTAAAGACCCTGGGCTATGAGTGCATGTTAAATTTAGAATCCTTACAGCAAATGTGACTGTCTGATTCACATTCCTTCCTGATGTGGATAATCCTCATAATACTGTCTCATGATTTCTTCTTGTTCCTGAAATATAGCATTAACTTCTGGCACACAATTTGACTTGAAATTATACTTGGATTTGATCACAGGAAGGCAATGCAGTTGTGAAAGGATTGTGATGAGTGAACATAATGTATGGGCAATTTCACAGTTCTAGGTGGAAATTAATTATTATATATAACTATATATTTATAGATATAGTTATATATAATAACAACATAATTTGTATATATATATATACGTCAGGAACAAATTTCTGATTTTGCAACCTGCAAAATAGAAGAGCATATGTGGCTAAAGGATATAATCCCCAGTCTGTAAATTGTCAAAAGAAGAAAAGCTTACCATAAGAAAGCTTCAAAATCTAAATATCAAAATACAGTTATTTGTTGTTATTCCAAGTAAGTAATGTTTTGAAAGATAATTTGCTCAGACTGACTTCAGTGTAGTCAACCTTGTTTTCTGTGTGCTTACAAAGAAAATTTGTTCTGTAATTTGTTTTGTTGTAGTTCTATCCCTGTTCTTTTGTTGAACATTTGGTTTTTTACCTTCCTCTTTTAGCACTGGTAATGCAGATGCACAAAATAACTTTGTCTAGCAGTGTTTGGAGGCTTCTATTTCATGTGTTTTAATGTTTTCACACTATAGTATTGTTCCATGCAGTTTTGCTATGCTTAGAAAAGAAACATCAAAAACACCATGCTGTTTTTATTTACAGGACCTTTTGGGATAAATCATGGAATAGAGCTTCATTCAGATGTGGTAGAATACGCTAAGGAAAAGCTGGAAAGCTTCATAAAATACAGTGATAGCTTTGATAAGTAAGTATCTGACTTGTCTAGCTTGCTTTGCAATACCATTTTTGGTTTTAAACTCAGCATGTCATTGCTTGTGAGCTTAGGGAGGGGAAAAGCATCACACAACCAAACCCTAAAACTTCCACTTTGTGGCTCTACTTCATAAGGTAAGTTAAGGCTTAAGAGAGCGCTTTTTGGAAGTATGGGAGTATTTCTGCTGTGCAGTGCTTAGCAAAGTGGATTTCCCTGCATTTTGGCGTTGTGTATATGTACACAGGCACGTGTGTATGTGCACGTACATGCATAAATGCATTTAGGGGAGTGACATGATGTATGGGTATCTTTGCATGTATAGAGCAATTTTTATCTGTTCAGTTTTTATTATGTTATTTTACATCATCTCTGTAAAAAAATATTAACTTTTTTCTAATCTACCCCTGTTGATCTAGACATGAGTAATTTTTTCTGATTGCCTTCATATTTACTTCCTGAAGACATGGACTTAAAAGTATTCATCTGTGCTCATCACACAAATCATTTTTACTTCTGGGTATAACTCTGGGTTCCAGAGCGTTGAACCTGATTGCTTCTACCTACTCAACAATTTTTATTATTTCAAGTTGGTCTGTAAGAGTATTGGGCATCTCTGCCCCTGTGGGAAGGGAAAGCAAGTTTCTGGCTAGGGGTGTTCTTCATAAAAACCTTTTTCCTTGCAGGCAGTAAATTGTCCAAGAGTGATTATAAGGCAACTTCTGGAAATGCTGAAAACAAAATTCTTGCTGTGCTTTAACCTGTGTAACATGTTTTAAAACTGCCATGTTCTTAATTATGTTGGCTGGAGCTCAATCCACTTTTTCCCATACCCCAAACATCAGGAGCTCATGTCTGACCACAAACCTTTCTCTTCAAGCTGCCAAGTAACAGAGGAGTATCATCCTAGTATTACCTGTGTCTGAAGTCAATTTTATAATTCTGGTACTGGGGAGATTGTTAGTACTGTGTTAGCCCAGTAAAATAAATAAAATAATGTAGGAGGATATGCATATCTTTCATTACTATTGTCTTAGTTTTAATACTAGCCTTTATGTTGGCTGAGGTTAATCTGTAATACAAGCTAGAACAAATAAAAATGGATTCAGTGAGCAGCTTTATGGTGCAATTAATGTCTAAAAAAAATGTGTGTGGAATACAGGCGTTTGTGATCACCACTAATACTGCATTAATGGCTCTGTTAAGTTAAATGTATCTGCTAGCTAGTGAATTCCTCTACATACCTGTACTTGTGCATTACCGTAGGTGTCTGTACAAGACATAAAAAAGCTGGTTTTGATTGGAATGTCTTTCCAATCAGGTTATAGGTTTATGTATAGAAGTCAAAGAAAATTGGGGTAGCAATGAAGTTTTGTTATTATTGAAAAAAACTTGATTAGGATAGTTTAGTAAATGAATAGCAGAACACTGGGGGGGTTGGTTACACTTTAAAACGTGCAAGAACTTGAGACAAAACAAGACTGTTAAAAATGATGTAAACAAATGTCAGCATTKTATGTGTTCCAAGGATATGACTGTCCTCACCAGTATAGCAAAAATTATATTTTGTGAAAGTGCTTTTTGATACAAATCTGCCTGTAATAGCTGCAGTGCTATTGGTTGCCTGGTTGGATTCTGTGTTTTGGGGGAATTTCCAGGTTGTCTACATAGCTCATTCTGGCTGACTGCTTTCTTTGTAAATATTCCATATTTTAATGTAGTTAGTGAAGATGATGTGTGGGTTTTTTTCCTGTGGTAGGGTTCTTTTGTATTTGTTTTTACTGTAAGTATTGCTATCATATCTTGAATTTTAAGCTGACTGTCAATGTARTGTTCTCTGACCCAGTCTGGTTTTGCTTCTTGTTTCAGTAATTTCTTCCTGCATTTTCATTTATAAGTGAAAGATTTTTACCCAAAGTTACAGGACTGCAGCATCTGAACTTAACTACTACTTTGGTCAGCCTAGTATTTGGCTGAAAGACCACCCAGGGAAGAGGTGTGCAGTATCTGCTGCTGAACACTGGTGTATTTCAAGCAGGAGTCCTCTGTGTTTGAAAATAGATTGCATGGCAGACTGGTATGAATGAAGTTAATTGTCTCAGTGAATGTATGTGTGAAAAATAACTTTCACTTGACCAGCAGCCTCTAACAAGGTACCCAGGGGACGTAAGGAGCAGAGAGACCAATATGTGTGTTCCTGGCAGTAATAGAGTTCTGCAAATGGGAAATTCAGTAAAGCTTTGTTTTGCCATTTCCCTGAATTCTTTCTTTAGTGTATTAAGTTTTGCAGTCTGATATGAGTGTTCTAAGCATTCTGCTTTTGAAACAAAAACCATGACTTTAAATTTATGAGTAGATACTTCGAGAGCTTCAGCATGGATCATAAAGAAACACTTTGTAACTTCTTCCCTTTGCTTGGAGTAATTGGCCATTGGTTTTGCATCTGACTTCTGTGTGGAGCTGGGTCATGATGATTTAGGTGCGTTCTTGCCTAATWAAACTGGATGGAATATTACTTTGATGCTGTTTGTATGGGGGAATGTTCCAGTGCTGTGTGATACAGTTTAACTTGATTTTTTGATTCCTGATAATAATCTAGTTGAAGTACAATTAAAAGTTCTATGATTCAGGTAAGGTACTTCACTGGAGACCTGACAGTATATAAAATTAGCATGTCCAGAAGGATTTGAGACTCCCTCTCAGCCTAAAGGGAGGGCTGTCTATCTGTGATAGCTGGTCTTATCTGAGTTTTGTCCTCTGGAACTGTTAATTAGATGATGATCTCTAGATACTGGTTTCAAATAATTTCAGTGATTACTTGTATCTGTATCCATATCCCACCAATCTATAAAAACAGTTTTCCTCTAAGTGGAGATGGAGTTGTGCATTCTGAAAGATAAAATGCTGCCTTGATTTTGCATACTTGATKATATATGTTTGCCAGTAAAAGCAAAGGGGAAGTGCTTTCTTGAAAACATCTGAAAGTATCATGATTGTTGAGGTACAAAGATTTTAGGTATAGACTAAAGAAACATCTTTGAGTCTGAAATACATGCAAGGCTTTCTTTCATTCTTGAAACATTCAGGGAATGCATGCCAATTAAGGGGAAAAGAATCATTCCTTAAGAAGGCTCTATCTAAAACACGTATGTTCAAGTACCAGGCCCCGCTTCACCTGTTTATTGAAGGGGAATGTGTTGTCTTTTCTGCTCCCATTCAACTTCTAGACCTAGAATATCCAGCTTGGAGAGAGAGCCACAGGGCAAGGCTAGGTTGCCCATCTTCTAGCACCCTATCAAAACCCAAACCTGGGTAAGCTGGTGAAGTCCCTGCTGTGAAAGAAAGTCTCCAACCCTTCTCAGGATCAAAAGAATCCACTTCAATGGTAAGTGACAAGAACCCTAGTACTAATTCTGGGATAATTATTTTGGGTGAAACTTCTTCCTGAAGTACTGTAGTAGATTGTGTTGGCATTATAGAACAGTAAAGAACATCTTCCAGCAGAGTATTTTTCTTTGTTGAAATTTAAGGCTACTGGTAGGACTCAAAAGGCTCACTTCTTAAATTAGATTTGATAGGCAAGTCCCTAGTGCACACACAAAGGAAAATAGAGCTCCTTCTTGCGGGTCAGCTGGCTAGTGATTGCAGTAAAAACCTAAACAGGAGAAGCAGACTGTCTCCAAAAGTTACTGATGGCTTTCTCAGTTTAAATCTTACTGGTAACTCAATCTCAAATAATGTAAATAATGCTTTTTTAGTGGTGAGTGAATTCTTGTTGAGATTTAATCTAATCAGAGCAGCACAGGCAGTGGGATTCCTTGATGCCAGGGGTTATGTTAAACAAAAAGGGAAGGAAAACAGGGGTTTGAAGCATAGTCATTTTTTATTTAGGTGTGCAAGGGAAATACTGCTTCTCATTCTTTACCCTGTAAACCAGAAGGCTCCAAAGACAATTGAATCTACTCTTACCTGGGGAGGAACTAAACCTGCATTTTCCAAGTATTTGGTAGCAACAGAAATAGATATTCTTGCCCTTAGAACAACAAGTAACCTTTTAAACATAAATCCCATGGTGGACACTGCCTTTGGAAGTTTCTTATGTCTACAAGTTTTGACAATATTCCAATTTTTTTTTACAGTAAAACAAGTTATGACAATAGTTAGTGTATGGCTCATATAAAATCTTTTGTTCCACAAAAATCCACAGTAGAAAATACTACGTTTTCAACCTATAAAATAATTTTCTGCTTCAGTAAAAATAGAAAGAAAACACTTTCCTAGTTTTTTGTTAACAGATGGATCTTTCTCTTGATTTTTTTCCATGGGATATCATAGGCCCTTGACAGTAAATTGAACTGACAAATTTTTTCTTGCTTTCCTATGCTCATTCATTTTTCTTAAGATTGCCTATGGAATTGCTAAAATGAATTCCTTTGGTATTACTTTTAATTTTAAAGTAAAGTCTAGATATAATGAAGTTATATTATTAAGGTTAAATTTTGTAAATCCACGTTAAAGGAAGAGTGTCATAAGTATTTTTAAGAACCAGTGTTTGACTTTTTCTTCAGAAGTGATTGAATAAATGTGCTTTGGTCCACTCAAGGAAACTGATTAGAATATCAGAAATTATGAACAAGATATCTAAGAAGCAAGACAGTTCTATTCAGAGATTGAAAAATAACAAGTACAAGTGAGGTATAGATACAGATTTCCCACTATCCCTATAGCATTTCCTGGAAGCTGAAAAAAATGTCCAGGACAAAAATATTGAATAGAAATTTTGCCAGCATCACTTTCGGCTATTACTGTAATGCTGATTAAAATTACTGTTGTTATTGAATGTAAGGGACTTAATATGAAGTCTACAATGAGAGCTTTTCAAAGATTTATTATTTTAATTTGGTTGTTTTCTAGTATTTCTAGTATASATGCAAAAGGTATCAACAATACTAGTGGGTGAAAGGTGTGTAACTTCATGTATTTCTAGCAAAGCATGCTAGAAACACATAAGCATGCATTTGTRCAAGAACCAAGACTAGTTCAGAGAGCTTGGAAAAATGAGGTGGAATGAACAATGGAGAAAGAACTAGAGAAAAGATGGAAAGAGCTTGCCATCTTGCCCTGATACTGCCCCACTTCATAGGAAAAGAATTAACAGTCTCTGAAAATGGTTTACCTTTATATCTGACTGGTGTTAGCTCTGAAGCACTTTCATAGTCATGTGAAATGAGAGACACTAATGAGTCATAGAAATAAAAAAAATATCATTAATCTGTTGCAGGTTCTTGTGGCATGTTACATCACATAAAGCCATATGAATATTCACCTTCTGTTGTTTTCAAAGAAGAAAAGTTCTAAAACCTGAAAAATTTACTAAATTATTTGAAAACTTCTTCAAAGTTTCTTTCAGTGAATACATCAGTGTTCAAGCACTAGGTTCTAGGAATGCTTGGAGTAAGATAATTGATTTAGGAAATTCTTGTTTGCTATAAAGGAAGCTCTGAGATTGTATTCTTAATGCATCTGCACAAAGAAGCCACACCTTTCTAGGTTAAATGATGTGTAGCTTTTCAGTCTGTGTCTTTAAGTCTGCATGGGAACTGATTTTGCAACTAGTGTAGCTTTATACACCAGTTCTTGAGTTTGTTTTTCTTCACAACAAATTCACCAGATCTGTTGGGGGTTTTGTTTCCTTCTTCCCTCTTTTCTTCCACAATCCTGAGGAGTCCATTTTTTGAAAGTATGGCCAGCGGTATGTTAGAACTAGGATAAAAGTGCATTAGTATAGGACAAAAGTGTTACTTCCTCATCACAGTAAGGAAAATAGTTTAATGTTTTATCACATATTTTCAGACTCTAAACATTTTGCAGATTAATTTCAGTGTCAGGTTATTAATGTATTTGATGGTTTAAGGGTAGTTTGATATAAAGCTAATTCCATGAGTTCTTATGCTGAATTTACTATTCTGTTTTGAAATATTTATTAAGACATGTTATGTTTTGGGGTTTTTTTCCCCACAAAGACTTGTGTGAAATTCTTTCTTCTAATGTAGTGTCACTGTAGTTCACATGACAAATGTTAACAACTTGCCAATCTTTTCTTATAYATTATTAAAGTTGAACAGTAGTCCTTTGTGCCCTAAATTTAAATAAATTTAAATAAATTTCCCATTGGAAGGGAAAACAGTTTGATGGTACTGAATGTGAATTCAGGCTTTTTAGAGCTTTGAATTGACCCAGCTAAAGGAAATGTGTGTGGATGGGAAAAACGTATACTAAATTCATGCTGACATGGATTTTCTTTCTTTAATGGCTGTGAACAAGCTGAGAGATGTGAATGTGGTTAGTAATTATGGGGATGGGCAGAAGTGTATTGTCAACTGATATTCTGATGTGAATGTAATAGTTGAGAGGTGTAAAATGTAGCTAGAATGGTGCTGGTTTTAAGAACTAAATAATTCTTCTCTTAGCAAAAACAGTTTTAAATGGTTCCCCGGTATTGCTGCTTTTAATCTTATAACATGTTTTACTGTTTTCTTCAGATATAAATCTGTGGATGCCGACAGGCTTCTTTTTACTTCTAATTACTTGGTATTTTTCTCCAGTTTTATTGACCTTGTCCTTTATAAAAAAAAAACCCACAATTTGTTTACCACTTAAAAACAACAAAAAAGGAGACAATCCATACATCTTTGGACCTAGATTCGTCTTCACAAGACATCAGCATAACATCCTGCATTCATGGAGATTGTATAGGTAGAAGGTAAGGTAGCTTAGCCCAAGAAGTGACCTGTACATATTCAGAGCTAGAAGTAATTAATGATAGGATTCGTGGGTGGGTATCATTTTAGGACCAATCACTGAATCCCTCTTGAAAAAAATCCTGGGTAGATTAGTGCTATACTCTCCTGCTTCTTTATTTAGGATTTTGCTATGACATGTATACTAGATTGGTGGATATGGATACAAGAGCAACAAACTTAACCTTACGTGTTTTCTGTAAATGTTTTAAATGCTTGTTTATTTTATTACAGTAGTAATACTTCRCTGTGTTGCTATCTATAGGGAATCTAACTTAAAAACATGGGCAGTTACAATCTATTACTTGATAATTTTCTTAAGTTTCTGCAGCAAAGGCAAAAACTCACTTTAAATTCTACAGGTTTGATTTTTTGTTTTTTTGGTTTTCCGTTTTTCTTTTTTTTTTTTTAATTTAGCTGGAAGAGAAGTACCTTGGCCATGCTGAGTACAAACTTGAAATGCCCATCCCATGCAAAAGTCTTACATGCTTGAATCTGCTTGGTTATCATGGGCTGTTGCTACCTGTGATCTGTGTGTGCTTAAATTTATTCTGTGGCAAGTGTTTGTTTAACAGAGATTTTATGTTGCCATGTTATCTGTAATGGGAACTCTTAATTTCTGTGTTCTTTGCTGTTGGTTCTCTTGTAATCAAGATAGCAGATTCAACTGAAGAATCTGAAGTGACTGAACTCTTACAGATTGTTCCAGCACTTCTTTCCCTTCTTTGTGTTATCTGATGTGTGAAATAGGACTTTTTCATGTTACCAATATAATGCTCTGTAAAGCCACCCTGGTCACATGCTAGAGGTGAAAAAATATTAAAGAACACTTGGCAGTTCTTTGTTCCAGTTCAGTTTAGAAATATTAGCTCTTCTTAATTAATTATATTACATGTTTGTCAATACTGCGTGTTAAAGCAATAGACAATTTTATTTTCATCAATATTAATAAAAGGTAGCTCAGTGTAACATAGAATTAAGTGTAATATCTGGTGTGTTTTGATACCCCAGATGGAGTAGGAGTAAAAGAAACTTTTTTGGATATAGGGACAATTTAGTACTAAAAGAATTGGGGTTTGATTGTTTTAAAATGGAACTTGACCTAATATGGTTGATACTACTTTCCTGTAAGACTCACATGCTTATGATACATCTGTAGGTATTCTTAATATCAAATACTTCCTTTAATTTGTAGAACCTTTGTTTTTAAGTTTTAAATAATTTCCTGATCAATTGATGAGGTCTTAATATACTTGAGTAAAATCAATCTAAACTTCACTTTTTTGAAAATTACTTAGGCAAGTCAGCAGAAGGAATTTTCAGAATTATACTTCAGTCTCTATTCAAGGGTCATCTTGTATTACTGGATTGGATACATACAAGAAAGTGGTACATGCCTTTATCAGCACTTTCTGATTCAGAGATGTGTGCCTAATGGAAGTCATCCTAAGATTCAAGGATGTGGGAGTCTTGCCTCATCACTAATGAGATCTATGTTTCATGGGAGTGTGGAGGAGCAAGATTCACTGTTCTACAACTTAACTAGGCCATGATAAGTCCATGGTGCTCTACTAAGYAGGAAAGCACTATGTTTTCCTTGTATTTCTGGTATATCTGGTATGAGTCAGTGTTCATACCCCAACACATGAGTAGTTATTTCTGAATAATTTGATGAGAAGCCCAAAAGAAGAGGGACTGGCTTTTAAACAGGCATGTTGCTGTTACCAGAGGCAGTTTATCACCTTTTCCTCCCATTTCTTCTACCCACTTTTACCTTTCTGGATAACAGGGAACTGTATGTGGCAGTTCTTGAACTAGCAGTACACCAGCAGTTAGCACATTAATTCAGGCCAGCTGGGGGTGAGCACTGCATGGCCAGAGCTGATTAGACCTTGTTTTCATCTCACATTGATTAAAGAGGTGTCTTCTGAATTTACATGTAACCTAGTCCATAAAGTGTTTAGTTTTGCTGTGGGAAATGGGTTTGTCAGGAAGACCACCTGTTGAAAGACTGGTTTAAAACTAGCTGAAAAACTATGTGAAGGAAGAAGGTATTTTTTGAAGTAAATGCAATAAATGAGCAACTGTTTCAATCATGAGCTTTGTGTCTTCACAAAACTCTGCTAATAACATGGAGGGAGCACAGTCTAGACAATTTAAAGTGCCTATAGACAGAGTTGGTCTCTAGTGCTTAATCCATCTTATTCTTACAAGTGCATTAAGAAGTTGCTTCTCTGTCTTTATTTGCACTTTGTGCCCTTCTGGTTGCAAGCTGCAGAGCTAAATGACAAATTATCTTCAGCTTTTACTTTATCAGTAAAGACTACGGTGGATTTTTTATTTCATGTATAGAGTGGTTTGTGTCTGGGGAATGTTTCTTGGTGATTTGTTGTGTCTTGTAGTCCTTGGACCATTTGACGTTCCTTCTTGTTTTAAGAGGGTGTGACCAGTGTATTACTGAGTTTTTAGGGTGGTTTCTAGTACAGGAAACAGGATTATCTGGTAATAAATTTGGTAGGTTTTAGAGGAGCATAGAGAAGACGAGAAGTTGTGAAAGCTGTGGGGGCAGGCAGGGAGGCCATCTTCATTTTTCTGAAACTAAGCAGGGACTTGTCGAGATCTAAAACTGTGTTTTCGAAAAGTACCATATTCATTCTTTCCCTGCCCCCTCCCCCTTCCTCCTTTACTTTTTAAGCCCACAAAAGTACTTTGCTCAAACTTTCAAATTAAATTGATGTGGTTAATGTTTGATTTAAACTGTAGGCAATCTGAAATGAAAACTATAGCATAAACTGCCTGATTGACCTGTATGTGGAATATAGAAAATGTAGGAGAAAACATGATAGCCAAAGTGCTTACAAAATGAGATTTGCTTCTTCAGCAGATTGATCAGTGTTTCAGATTTCATTTTCTTCCGAGTATTTAGTCTTGTCTCATGTGTTTCTAGATCTTTGTGTTATTCTGGAATTATTTCAACCATGGTGAAGGCCAGCCTAGCTTCACTTTCTCAGTTCTGTACAACAAGGCAATTATTCCCTGCTCTGCTTCCACCTCCATTTTTGTCTTCAATTGACCAGTGTTGTTTGTAGCATTTTGGTTTTGTTTTTTTTTTTTTCTTTCCTCCCTCTGGATTTGGAAGAGAAAACATGGACTGTTGACCACAAGAAGTGCATGAGAGAGAATCATGCAGTGGTTGTTAAAAGGTTCTGGGGTCTGTCTGGACTAATCAAAAAAAGAARTATTGAAGTGTTTTCAAGATCAAGCATCCCATCTTGGAGAGAAAAATATACTTCCAGCAAAAACTTCAATTTCCTGATTTGTTAATATCAGCGCTCTAGATCAAAAAGTCAGCCAAGCTTTACAGGCTTCATCCCCAAGCAGTGAAAGCTGCCAACTTTCCTGTAACTGAAAAATTACTGATTTGAATGTTGTCAGGTACTGTACTGGGATTTGCTAATGCTAGCAAAGCGAAAAGAAAAATTACTTTCCATTGACAGTCAGCCATAAAGTTTATAAAATGACTACATGTATTTGATGTTCTTAGAAAAATTAATTTCTTCTGGATGCTGTTTGAGATGCATTGAACTTTAATACTGCCAGATGAAGTTTATGAACTTCTTCATGCAACAAGAAGGCTGTTAGGTTTTATGTAATATTTTTTTTCAAAGAAAACTGTAAATTATTTTCTATGAGCTATTTTGCAACCTCTCTCCTTATATATGAAGTGCTTGTGGAAGATGTACAGTTATTCACTCAAGAATTTTTTTATAAAATGGTAAATTTTATTATGGTGTTAACAGCTGAAGCAGTAACATGTTTCAGAGATTTAAAAAATGTCAGAAAATAACAGTATTGTGGAGAATATATGCATCTTTAGCAATAAAGTACTGCCCTGCACATTTTTCCTTTGGTATTCTATGYGGCGACAGAGAACACTTATAGTCCTTGCAACTTATGTTATAAACTTAGGTCCACTAAAATGCAGTTGTATAACTTCCATTTACTGACGAAAATTGGGTATTTCTGAGATAACGAATTTTTTTTTTTTTTTACTTTGTGTGTGGTCAAAATAATATCAGACTTTTCCATTGAATTCCTTTTTGAGGAAAAGTGGATTGTGCTCAAGATAGAAAATTGACATGTAGAAAAAAAATGAATCTTTAAAAAGACCCTAATTGATAGAAAATGGAGGGGAGCCCCATTTCATTCTACTATGAACTGAAGCTTTCCAACGTTTATTCAACAGCCTGGATATTGCTCATTGTTGATAAACATACTGTTTTAGTGGCACATGTACCATATGCCTTAAGATTTCTTTGGATGAATCTACTTGCTTGCAGATAGGAAGGTGATGTTTTGAAGCTTTCTCTGTTTTGCATAATACATTATTGTAACTGTTTAAGAGGTTTTCTTCAGTGGTCCGTGATGTGGCAGAAAGAACCAGATTACTTTCAAAGTAATGTCTTAATACAAATTTTTAAATTCTGTATGCTGTTCATTCTTCATGATATAAAGGAAGATATGAAATATATTTTTCTGTCTTTATCTGGGCTGGCTTTTCTTAAAAATTCTAATTGGAAATGTGTCTCCTCTTTCTTTTTTTTGTTCTTCCCCTTAGATTTGAATTCTGTGAACCTGCTTTTGTGGTTGGTAATTGTTTGGAGATAGCCTCGGACAGTCATCARTATGACCGGATTTACTGTGGAGCTGGAGTCCAGAAAGACCATGAAAACTACATGAAAATTTTATTGAAAGTTGGAGGCATTTTAGTAATGCCTATAGAAGATCAGGTGACTTAGTGACAATTTCCCATTCTTATCTTCTACTAAGAGAAATATATAATTTAAAGAATGCCTTTGAGTGCTTTAAKTTAGTGTTCCACTAACGATGCCTTGATTCAGTGTATTGTTGCAGTAAAGCAGATACAAATGTTTTTAATAAAGTCTTGAACTTTTTTCCCTTACGTTTGTAGGAAAGCATCAATATCCTGCTTCTATCAAAGTCTGTTTCATGCTATTTGTGTTATACYAGAACTGCTTTGAAATCTCCCTGCCACACAGACATTTTTAGTCAGTACTTCAAAACAAAGAAACGGCCTCTAACCAGGAGACTTGATTTCAAATAATACAAAGTAACTATGATTAGTGGGACATTGCAAGGAGAGGAAAAAAACTAAGGAAAGATATGTCTGTATTCACAGGAGTTTTCAGTGTTGCTTTTCCATGTTAGATTTAACACTTTCCAGACAAGGGCATATTATTTTAATAAAACTTCGCACTTATATCACTTTTCATTCTTAGACCTCAAAAGGCTTCTCCATGGTAAGTATTATTCTCCCTGTTTTACTAATAGGGAAATTGAGAAAGGCACATCATGTGACTTAAATGGATGTCCTCCTAAATACAGATGGTTATTAAAATGCTTGTTGATGAGCATGTTAGTTACTTTACTTTCAAAAAAAGAATTCTCATGTTATCGATCTGCTTTCTTAAAATGCCAAAGGGATTTAATCATAGCCTGCACGATTCTGTTCCATAAATAATTTCCCTATTTGTTCAACTAAGRTACTGTCAGTTGAAATTGATGGAATCTAACTTCAAAGTAGTCACAATTGAAGAGAGAAATTAAAACTGTGACTATTTTTACCTTATATACAAATGGATAGGGACTCAGAGCATGTGAAGTATGAGGAGCAGCTACARGATCTGAGATAATCTAGCTTGTGGAAAAATTACAAGGAAATGTTTAATTCCTGTTGTCTTCCTGAAGGGATGGAGAGAATTACCTGGTAGACAGGAGTCCAGTTCTCCTCACAGGTGCACAGCATACTGAAAGAGTGTTGCAAATTGGTAGCAAAGGAGCTTTCTGCCTGCAAATAAGGAAAGCAATTTTTCATAGTAAGAATGCTTGAACACTACAGCARGTTGCCTAGACAGGTGGGGAATCTCAGTCCTATATCTTGCTTCATTTAATTGGAAAAGCTTCTGATTTAACTTTGAAGTTGGCCCTGTTCAGGGAGGAGGGTAGGACTCTAGGGGTTGCTTCCAATCTAAAATAGTCTTTGATTTTTTGGAAAAAGGAGAAAAAAAAAACCCTAACCTTRGTTTTTACCTTAGGGCCTTAGTTTTCCATCTGCATCACTTCCCATTACCAAAGAGTCTTGTTCAATCTAAAGTGATATTCCAAGGGTTATCAGAGTCCTTTCTGTTTATGAAACAGCCTTAATTCATTAAGTTTGGAGCAAAACAAAATAGCAGTGTGTTTGAAACCAATCCGAATAGCATTGGCTATGACAAAATTGTAACCACTGATTTATTTTGGTTTTGTTTGCAGCTAACACAGATCTTGAGAACAGGACAGAACACATGGGAAAGTAAGAATATCCTTGCTGTTTCGTTTGCTCCACTAGTGCAACCAAACAGAAATGACAACGGCAAACATGACACTGTAGGACTGCGTAAGTTTGTGCTCCCTCCCTTCGGCTTGCAGGGATGTCACAGTGCCTGATGGTGGAGGTCTGGAAGTTGAGAGGCCGTGCTGTAGAAACATTCCATTTAGCAAAGCAGTAGCTACCTCACTGATACATTTTTGTGCTCCTGGTGCATGGTCTGTGTTGCTTCACAGTTAAAATTCTGAATTTAGGATATGGAATGTTTCCAGCTTGTTTTTCCAGCCACATTTTCCTTTTAAGTTCAGCTTCTCTATTATAGTGGTATAGATCAAATAGCCAGCTAATACTAAGTCCCTCATAGTCCTGAGTTTCTTGTGGTCTGCCAGAGAATTTTTTTTTCTCTTCCCCATGAAATGGAAGGAAGAGGTCTAAACTGGGGCTGTGGTATTATAGGATATTAATAAGCCCAAGTGTGCTTTATGTCTCTCTGTAGTGGATGTAGTCATGCCTAGCTGTTTGTTATTAGTCATCGGGATTGGCTTTCTAGCTGCAATGCTTATTTTTTTCCCCCCTCTCTTTGGCATGACCTGAAATCAGTATTGTCAGTCTTAATATCCTTTCTGAATCAGATAAATTAATTAGTCTGCAACTGAAGTCGATTTATGTAACAAAAGATCTTGTTTAAACTAYATTGGGAGCTTTTATAGCTGAATGGATTTTCTGGAAGTGTAATTTTTGAAATTATTTTTTCAGTAACTTCTTCCTTGCTGTAGTCCCTGTTAATTTTATGATATTCTCTACAGGAAGGAAAGTGACAAGTATGACAGTTGAACAGGCTTCAGCTTTGGCTGGTGTGCTCTTTTGGTTTTGTTTTCCTTGGAATTAGCCATCCATAGCTCATCTAGGGCAGGTGTCCAGCAGCCAAGCAATATTTTGTCATCGCCTGGCTGTCACTGGAAGACAAAGTTTTGGCTTTTTTCTTTCTTGATGGTTTGGGATTTTCTCCTTTTAAGACCTGAATAATTTTGATTCCTCTTCTGCTGCAAAGATGCAGGTGGCATATTTGGTTTGTCACCTGTGAATTAGACATGTCCCTCCCTCATCAGTTAGATTCAGTAGGAAGTGAGCAGAAGAAGGGCACTTCCCTAAACAAATGTGGCCCCAGGATAGAAATTGTTTTCCCACAACAGGATCTTAACAGTGGTAGCAGTAGGTGCCAAGGCACGCCAGGTGCTAAAAAGTAACAGTACTTGTTGTATAATTTCTTAAATTTATTTTAGTGATCTGTTCATGCTTTCTACTTCTCTTTCACATTAGTCAAAAGACCTCTTTGTTTCCTGGACTGTGGCACAGGGTTTGTCAAGCTGGTATTATCTAACATTGTGTCATTTGCATATTGTATCATTTACTAAGATCTCAATTGAATTGTTTTTGAATGTTAGTCTCACTGCCTTGCAGCTAGTTTGGGATTTTATTGCTAGAGGGAAATTTCACTTAGTATAACTCAGTTTTCTTTCATTTTAGCTCCATGTGCTGTTAGGAACCTCCAGGATCTAGCTCGAATATAYATCAGACGCACTCTTAGGAACTTCATAAACGAGGAGATGAAAGCCAAGGGTATTCCTCAGAAGGCTCCTCCAAAACGCAAACGCAGGAGATGTCGCAGACGCAGGATTAACACCTATGTTTTTGTCGGTAATCAGCTCATTCCTCAGCCTCTAGATAGTGAAGAAGATGAAAGAATGGAAGATGATAACAAAGAGGAGGAGGATAAAGATCACAGTGAGGCCTTGAAGCCAGAAGAGCCTCCTCGAAATCTGTTGAGAGAGAAAATTATGAGTCTACCATTACCTGAATCTTTAAAAGCATACTTGACCTATTACAGAGAAAAATAACTTGGTTTAAGTAGAAATAATGCCTACTGATAGTTCCTTTATTCTTGAAAATGTAGCATTTATTAAGAAGTAGGTGGACAAATTATTATTAGTCTTTCATCAAGACTGAAGTACAGCGATAAATGGTAACTTGTCTCTATCTTGTCTTTGCTACAAGGAAGACTTGCATTCGACAGTAGAATCCCTTTTTAAAAGTCTATTTTTCTTTAAATTTTGAAAATGCTGTTTTAACTCTGATAGAAATATATATTCCATTATGCAGCACTAATCAGTATTTTGCATGGTAAGTCTTTTTTGGATCCCTAACAGATTTGTATTGATAAAAGGATGAGTGAAATTTTATATATGCTAAATAATTGGTTAAACATGTGCATCTGAATTGATGAGCAATTTGTCTGTATTTATTATTATTAGGGAAACATTTTAAACATGCAGACACTTATCCTCTAATGTCCAAATCAGACCCTTTTAAASTTTATTTTACTATGGCTTTGTTGCAATCATTATTACTATGTTGGTGTAGATATATTCCAACAACACAAGTGCAATAAATGTATACAGACACTGAATGAGCTGGCTTTAGTGAAATATGAAAATACAAGTACTGAAATGTCAGATGACCCTGCTACTTCTGCATTTATCTTTTGCCAAAAGATCTTGCAACAACTAACAGCTTCTCTCAGAGCCTTAAAGAAACACCATATTGAATAAGAAGCAAAGCAATGCTTACTTCAGCTCTGCTTATACTTAACTCCATTCTACACTGTCAGTATTTCTAACTAGATGCAATTCCTCATTTGTGAGAAACATAGGACAGTACATTTTGTTTATTTCTAGAGCTCACAGCATTGAGTCAAAAAGTTTGATAATTCAAGATTGTAGTTTAGATTTCAGTCATCTATATTTACTGCTTTTAAGTAGAGGTAGAATTTCAACAAAGTTTAGTTTGTATTGCTTATTGGGATAGCTATAATAGTAGAAGTTAGAATTTGTTCAGCAAATGCACTTTAGTAAGTGAATTTTATACTTAACATGCATCTCCAGGAAGGTAGACTTGTGCCAGCCTATATTTTGTTTCTGAGCATGGCTCTTAGCACAAAAATATTTATGAAATCATATGCATCTTTTGGAAACCTAAGAGTAGCAGTGCAACTGTGGGGACCCACAATAGTGCTGATTTAAATCCTTCAATGATTTTTCCTCTTCTAGTTGTGAAGTTATTTGCAGTTCTCATTTTTAACTTTACTTTTATCATCTTAATTTCTGTTGTAACATAACCATGAGGGTAAACATTTAAGAACTTGGTATGATATGTATTAAAAACCACAATCATTGGAAATGTATGCCTGTTAGACCCAATGAAAAACATTCCCATTGAAACATCCCCCATGATACATTTTATAACACTGGTAACACTTCTTGTGTAAAACAATGAAAAAAATAATCACATATTTCTAAAGCAGTAAACGTTCCTATTTCTAATATTTRTAACCAACTAGTATTCATATGGTCTAGCAGTCCTGTATTTAATTCAAAATACATTAGCGTTTTGTTGCATCTGAGAAGGAAGGTCAGACATAATCCCATGACGCTGACTCTTTTTGGTGCATTTCATGCTGTAGTCCCTGTTTTTAAGGTACATCATAGTAATGTTTAATAGGAATTTCATGAAGGCCTGTTGTACCAGCATGTGGAGTTATTTTCCGCAATATATTTACTGTATAAGTAAGCAAAAGTATTTGAAATATTCTGACTTTATTTTAAAAGCAGGAAAACCTTATAAGAAATAGTTTTCCAAAATAATAATACTAATAAAGTAATTGTGATGCTTCAGCTATAAGAATTGAACATAATCTTGTTTTAAATGGGTTATTTTAGATGGAGGTTAAATAATCTGAAGTTTGAGATGTTTGTCTATTCTTTTCTTGGAATCTACATCCATGAGCTCAAGAATGAGATTACTAAATATTACTTAAGTACTTCAAGGACTTTATACAGGATGCTTTTTGAGAATAAATTTCTGCATTCTTTCCTGCCTGTATACTTGGAGAAATGGACAGTGGATGACTTGTCATGAATCTTCAGTATGTAAGTTTTTTTTTGGAGTCACTGAAAGAGAATGTTTCCTCTGTGTTTTATATGTGGATTTATTTTACACTCTTGAATTTATATTTACATAAATAAAAAGGTAGAAACGCAAAATTAATTAAAATTTAATTTTTTGCCATCTCACTTGATGATGGGGACATTGTTGCAATAAAATGTTTTTTTGTGGTTTCTGCTTGCTTGAATTTCTGTGTTTGTGTGGAAGTATTTTCAGTTATTTGGAAATTCAAGTACCAGTTTCATAATTAGGTCAGTAATCTCTTAATAAAGGCTATTCTTGAATTTCAGAAGTATATATTCTTGGTAAATTTTGAATTTTTGCAGGTSTTGAAAGAGGAGATGTTATTCATGACACAGGGCAAGCTATTTTGGTCCCAGCTTTACTTTTGAAGTACTTGTCTGGAGAGTTTCCTCTGGAGAGCCCAGAAGCTAAACTTGAGCTATATACTGAAGAATATTTCCATGTTTTGGTTTTTCTTCCTAAATACTGTGGGGCTTTTGGTTTTGTTTTTTTTTTGTTTGGTTTGGGTTTTTTTCTTTGTTTGTTTGGGTTTTTTTAATCCTCATGTGAGCAGCTATCTGGGTGGAAACAGATAAGGAAAACTTGCAGGTAAGAGCTGCAAGGGTGGTGAGCAACCAGCAAGTCACACTTCCTACTGCAACTCCTTGATGCAGCTTTATTTTATTGCCAGTTAGAGGAAAGATTCAAGGTGGGTCAGGTAGGCTGATGAGGAGTGTTATAATTGTGATCACTGTAAGGAAGGGTGCGACAAATTGGAATTTCAGGGGGGTTTATCTTCTTTGGTCTGGATGAGGACCCAAGACCAGTGCAGTCTTTTCAAAAGACATGAATTTTTATTCCARTGTCACTCAGGAAAACTGAGCAGCTGCTGCCCAAAAACTTGAAAGAGCAGTTTTCATTGCAGTGTGAGCCTGAACAGCTGTGCTTGGCTGAGCACTGTTGCTTGCTCAGGTGCTGGCAACTTTAGTCTTTTTTTTTTTTTTTTTTTTTAATCTTGTATTTTTTTTTCTCTAAACTACTTTTTAAAATGCATCTTTGCCTGTCACTTTGAAAACAAATAGGGAACATAATCGAATGTGGTATGTTCTGATTAAAGCTGTTTTAGCTCATTAAATATTTATCCRTATGTCCTCAAGAGTCTCTTCTTCCATCATTCATGTAATTGAGTCAAACTGAAGGCTTTGTGATTTACTAATCAATTATAAAACATAAAGGAGTGGTGTTCTGTGTTGTTGGAGGTGTATGTACTGAACTTCACTTTAATGAGCTCCTACTTACTTTGACAACACTTGAATCATGTATGAGGAATTTTCCATAAACTTGTTCTGAGAAGGTCATWGGAGTGTAACTGGTACAGTGAGGCTTTAAAGGCATGTGTTTTTTTGAGATGTTTCAGTAAAACAACTTCAGTAAAATCTAGATGACTACCTTCATCAGTGCCTTTCTTACTTCTGTAGCTTCACAGTGTTCTTGTCAACTTGTTGAATAACTGTTCAAGTAAAGCTGGTTTCTTTAGCCACAAGGCTTGCACCATGTTTATGGTCATTATTGAAGCAAGAATCTAATGCTGATTTATCAGTGCTTATCAACATGACGGTAACATTTTCTTTCTRGAGTTTTCTGTCATCCTTTGTATTCTGTGATGCATTAAAGAAAATTGTCAGGGGAGCAGAGGGATCATGCAGATCTTTTTTGAAGYTGTATCCTCTTCTACTGCAAGCAAGGAATCTGTAATACCTTGCTGGGATATTTTGCAAAATATTTCCATGCTAAAAAAGAAGCAAAGGCACTGTATTGTTTTCAGTCACTTCACGCATTCATGACTAGCCATTATTTAGTATAAAGAGAAAACAGCAAAACTAGGTATCAGTACATGCTAAATGCTGGTTTTTGCTTTATAAGCATTTCCTTTCCCTTTTGATAGCCCTTTTATCCTGGCTGAAAAATAATTTGTTAGGGTTTCCTGCTGCTCTCCTGCTTCCAGGGATGCATTCCATGGGTGATCCCCACAAACTGAAAAATGTTCCTTGCGGGTAAATAGATATGAAGAGTAAATTGCAGTTCTTTCTATTACATGTATACAATTAAAACTGTAGCACATGCTCTTCAGTTTTAATCCTCTTTGAGTTATGCTCAGTCTCCCTTTGTTTCTATTGAGTTTTAGATCCACAGCTAGAAAGGGTAACACAGCATTCTGCACCTCTGCCATCTTTTGTGAGCAGAGTATTCTTTCACGTTGATGGTTCCCTCTTACCCTCCTGGCATCACCTCTGGAATCATTTGTATGTTGGTTAATGTGCTTTTTGCATCTTGATTCATTGTTCTGCATCTCCAGCTTGTGTTCAAGTTATCTRTATATGATGATCTGCATATGTTAGATACTATATTTTGTCTCAAGTTTTGGGTGTGCATATTTTTAAAACTGCCTGCTCTAGAGCTGTGCTTAGCTCTAGAATCTCCAGTACCAAGGATGGCCCACACATTGATCCCCTTGCTGCTCCCYATGTCTCCACTTTTATGCTCTCAGACCAGGGCTTCATTTTCTGCACTACAACATTGTGTGAGAATGATAAATAGCCTTTTTTTTTTAATATATATAATAGTGCCACGTTACTCTTACCTATATGAAACTAGGCTTGTGCCACAGAAGCATGAATGAGTGAATGGTTACCTATAGACAGCAGGTCAGCCAGAGAGCCTGACGTGTGTGTTGCACCATGGGCCATGTCAGTACTACATACATGAGACAGAGTTACACAAGCGTGAAAACAAGCTTTCATATCTTGACTCAGTGATCAAAAAGCATTTTTTCCGGGTTGGAACATGAGCAAGAGTAAAGAAGGAGAGATGGATAATTTGTATGGGGAAKTTACTGGTAAACAGTAACTAATAAAAATAGACCAGTTTATATCATAAAATTAGGTGCAAATTTTGATTCCTCTTTAGAAGTCTTTMATTTCTGCCATTTACCAGGTCTGTACAATCCATAATCTTTGTGTTATCTTGCAAGGAGATTCTGCTCTGTGYTTTAACCACTTTGAATACCTGGTTTAACTCTTTCTGACTTTGTTTGTCTTGTCCTTCCCTTTACTAAATGGCACAGTGTAATTTTTGTGCTGTAGTCAGTAAAACCAGCCTTGTAAAGCACTCCTGTTRTATTCTTTGCTCCACATCTAACATTATCTACAATTGATTTTCAGTAATCTCTTAACAAAGCCCTTTTTAGATCAAATAGCCTACAAAACTTAGTTTATTATTGTGACACTTTACTTGTTTTATCTTGTTTTTCTSAAAACTTGACATGTCTATATTCTAYAYAGTCAAAACTAACACATYCTTAAAAAATGCTYTTTTACTTTGGTGAAAAATTTTATGTAAAACGTTGTGTGTAATCAAGGATACCAGAAGAGGGCAGCATTGTCTTTCGGGAACAAATGCTGGGTTCTGGCAACTGCTAGGAAAGACAAAAAAATCGACATCGATATTTTTATAATGAAATACTTCCTTGAGTAACTTGCTTAGATACAAAAGCATATYTGTAAAATGTAGAGTCAGTCTCAGAAGAGTCTTTATGTTTTTTCCAAATAATTTTCTGAAATTCTGGTGTTAGGTGTGTAGTATAAGAGGTTTTCTTCTGAGCTGTGCTTTAATGCAATCTGAGACCTTTCCAGAATTGATGGTGTGGATAAAGCTTTTCATTCATAACCGTTCAAGGTGCCACGCTGTAAAAGGGTCAGTAAGGGTTTGACTAGCTGTGTAATTGGGCATTCAGTGTCTTCAGCTGCCAAAGTTACTTASGACTTCATCCTAATTCTTACTTGAGACCTTGTGTTGAGAGCTGGGCGTCGGGCACATGAGGAAGGCACAGCTGTGCCTGAGACTGCTGTGGCTGGCACACCCGTGCCTGTGCACGACTTACACAGGTGGAGTGCACTAGCTGCTGTTCCTGCTGCACAGCGCTGCTRCTCGTTTCCTGCCTGGAGCRGAGGCGTGGGCTGGGAGGCCTGAGYTGTGAAGCAAAGGCACATTRTATGTTCTGAAGCCTGTGGCACTACAGCCTGACCCCTGCAGGACATTCTCGGRGAAAGAGATGTAACCTGCAGGAAAGTGCCTCAGAGTCGTGCTTGCCACTCAGCTGCCCAGGGCCCCCGCTAGACTCTACTGTCCATTCCACACACTCAAACTATGCCACAAACAGATCCCAGCCCTACCTTCAGCATTTGCAGCGACAACCAACCTCACTATCCAGCAAACTGGCAGCTTTTCAGTGCTCAGAGTTTACAGTCTTTGGCAGTTGTTGATTTACTTTCTGAAAATTGGGCTAAATATGAAATAGAGGCCACAAAAGCAAGTGTCATATTTAAGGCATAAACCAGAKCTATCATTATGTTTCCACAGCTTCATCTCAGCTTTGCCAACGACACCAGTGCCAAGATGAGCATTGGCAACAATCTTGCTCAGATGCAGTTTCAACTTTCTTGAAAAAAATAATAAAGCCAGCATATTTCTAAACAATTGTAATAGCAGAGGAAGGGCATACTGAATACTGAATGTTCAAAGGCCAGAGTGGGGATTTGCATGGACACAAATGTCAGGCTTGTTAGCCCAAATAACACAAAATGCCAGTAAACGACATATGAGATGTGGAAAATGGGTAATGAGCTATCTCCTTATGAAAACCTCTAGTGCTTCATTCCACAGCTATTCTTTTCTACTCCCCAAAATACAGATTGGGTGAATGTGTTGTAGAAAGGTGTTACAGGATCATCATTTTAAGTACCTACACCAAGTGACTTCTCCWCATCAAAGAACCAGGATTTTACATTTGGTTTAATTCTTACTAAATTTTTTTAATTATGACATGCAATTCCAGGACCTTATCTCACTTCAAGAAATTTGGTTTAAAAATAAAGCAGACTATTTTCCCTTTAATCACAAAAGTATATCCCATTTTAATTTTTTAAAATTTTTAWTTTAATTTTAATTTTTAATTGTTTTTGTGGATAAAGTAGTGATAATAATGTGATACTAATTTGAGATTTAAAGATAAATAAATAATGTAGGCAAAGGTCCACAATGGTGTTCAAGCGTCCAGTTGCCTCTTGAGGAACCTCAAATAAAATAGTGTATGTYCATATCTTCTCCAAKTCCCACCTTCCTGCTTTGGGATTTAATGTAACTTAATTGTCACCCAAGTCCCAACAAGAGATTGTGGAGCAGCTGTCCCCTGGTTTGCTTTGTCCTTAAAGCACAAAACACTMCTGCTGGGTTTCACCTTGGAGAAGGTGAATGAAGCTGTTGCAAACAACACAAGATCCTGGTGCAAGTGCTCTCACAAAACMGGGAAGACAAAGGTTTTCAGTGGAAGTTCCCTTGTGACAGGTAAAAAATCTAAATTCCATGCTTGTAGACTTTATGGCACAAAGTGAATGACAACCATCTTTTCCTCTCTTAGGCTTCAATATATGGGGCTGRTTTTATTAGTTTCCTGCCATCATGCTGACTGCCATGAATCCAATGCTGTCTCCACAAATTATCTTGGATGTGTGGTGGACAAGTAGCAGGACACCAGGTCTCAGTTCATCTATTTAACCCTTCTGGGGAAAAGAAACGCCACTATGGTCTTGGCACCACAGAGCAAAACTTACATTTGCTTGCATGTGCTGTGTTAGGTTCAAATTTTATCTTTTTTTTTTTATTATTATTATTTTTTCCTCTTCAGAGATTATAGTGTTTGTAAGTCAATTGCCTTTAAAGATGCAGCCTTGCTTTGCTGYGAAGCTGTTTGGAGATTTCAGGATCAATATTTTAAAAGAGAGATTGAAAAAGCTATTGAAAGAGTTTAGTCACAAACAAGAATGGCAAAAAACACCAACTATGCTGCTTTGACAATTTTTAAAGCTCTGTGGCAAAGCCAKTTCCTAATTAGAACTTGAGGATATGGCTAAGAACAGATGATAAAATYTTTAATGAAAATAGCTGAACAGTAAGCTTCTCACTGAATTGTTCTCTGACATCCTAGAAGTAAATATTTTAGAAACTTTCCCTCAGAGTAGAATAGACAGAATAGAAATTTCTGGCTKGGATTTTACCTCTAACATCAATGATAATGGAACRAAAAGCAGCAGTCTACTTAAGAGTATCTGGAAAAGATGAAGTCCTGATTCCCTTCAATAAGGACTCTGCTGTTGCCTCCTAGCTGCAAACAGGTAAAAGGTAGCAGATGGGAAGGTAAAAGATGCAGAGATGAGGGGGAAGGAAGGGCTGTCGATGCCCCAAAAAAAGGATTTGGATGAACTCAGAGTCACCAAGTATTGATTTGGCCACCAGTTCCTGCTTTATTATGGGGTCTGGGCAGCCCTTGCCTTGCCAGGGCTCACAGTGACCACCCCTCTCACACCAGTACAGCAGATTTCCCTCAGGGGAGCAGAGAAAATATTAGAAAATTGTTCYTGCAGTAATTCAACTACTGAGGAAAGAAAGTGCTGACATTTGCACTTTTTTTATGAGAAAGGAGCAGTGCAAGCCTCTATSAGGTGAATGCTCAGCCCTTTCAGTTTCAATGAAGATGAATGGTCAGACACAATGAAATACCCTGTTCCTAGAACTGTAATATTTTAGACTTGCTTTCCAGTCCCACCTTTTCTTCAGCATTTCCTTTTGGCTGAATATTCTCCCTAGCCTTTGCAGTTCCCCTTGGCCCCAGCCTTAATTTGGGGCCGTAGAGGGAGGGGGCCTGTTTGATGCATATGCCATGCATACCCTAAARTCTGCTGTTAAAAGAGCTGACTGGAGGTGGCGAAAGTGCTGCACATTATTAGCTCTTTGGTGCGGGGCACAACGGGAGTCTGGGAATAAATATAGATGCTTTACGCTGTAATCCAAGGGAACAATATTAATTTCCTCTGAAGATGCCAGTCTATTTCCATGAAAATGCAAAGCTGAAAACAAAGGGCTTGTCTCCAAAATTCTCTTCAAGCTTTAAATGCTGCCTGGCAATGGGAGCATTTATCATCTGTAGGCAAGATGTCCAAAAGTTAGGGAGTACTAAGCAATGCTTATGCTAAAACTGTGAGATCTCTGTTGTTTAGTAGATCTAACCACAGATTTCGAATTCTGCCAGCAGATCTGAGAAAACAGCTTATCTTAGTAAGAGGGATGCAAGAAATCTGAGGGGAATTGAAGATTCCTTTCCTGGTCTGTAGGTTACCACACATGTCATTAGCCTGTGCCTCAGTTTACCCATTGGGAAAACTTGATTTGTGTCACTTAACCCCTCTGGMAAATGCCTTTATAAAGAGAATTTCTCTATAAAGAAGCATTTTGTTATTTAAATGAGACCTTACCCAGCTGGCCCTAGATCCTGGTGCAGGACAAACCAAGTCAGTTATCTGCTTTCCTCCTGATTTCTTACTGGGAAGGAACAGAGAAAGGCAGCACAGAAAAACAGAAGAATGAGCAAAAGAGAGGGGGATTACCTGCCTATTCTACAGAGAATGTGATGTAGCTTTTAGGCTCTGAATCTAGATAGCTTCTTGCTTATCACAGCCTGAGACTGCCTCTATCTCTGAGGAATTTTGRAAGCAAACCATGTTTGGCAGATTTCCTCTTACAAGACAGTTTGGCATCAGTAATATTTGCCCCCTTTTCCTGTAGGCATGTGCACAGCTGAGTTGTCCAGCCTGGCTTTCATTACTTATCAGGGGAGGAGAAGCTCTACCTGTGTTTTCTCTTTCCCTTTAAAAAGTCRCAGCAGAACTTTGAAATGCTTGAATTTCTGGAAATATCAGAGGTTAAAGTGCAGCAGCTCCAAAGATCCTAGTGCTGGCAGGACTGCTGAGCAGAATAAAAAGCAGCAGCAAGAGGACAAAAAATTGTCTGCTTAACTGAGAAGCACTTGTTTCCTGCACCTTGTGGCTGAATAAAAAWTCTGCTGGATACTGTGTTAATATAAATAGTAGGTGATGCCTTCATGTCCGAGGAAGCTGAAGCATAGTGGATAGCAGGCTTTAGGCCACACAGAGCAGCTGCTGGTGGAGGAGGCTGATGTGCATTTGAAGGTTTGGGATTTGCTGGCTCTCCTTGCCAGGATACCTTTTTCTCTGCTCGGAAGATAAGCCTCCCACACTGCAGTTTTAAGAGCAAACTTCACTGCACAGCCAGTAATGGCAGATGGTTTTCAGCTTGATTACTTCTACTGTCATTTAGTTAAGGTTCCCACATGTAATTTYTGTTCTCCTTATGTTTGTACATTAGAAGGGGATGCTTGGAAATGCTTGTTTTGTGGGAGTGTAGTATGAACAAGGAACACTGGATAATGATTACAGCAGCATGGGATTATCAAATTACTATTATTTTGGACTGTGTGTTTGTAATTAATTAGATTCTTGAGCTTGCCACCTCCTTGTGAACTGTTTATAGTCAAAATTAGTTTGATTTTAACTGATTAAAATGATTGTGGTCAAATATGCCTTGTTTTCCTGACCAATTCTCTAAGGGTGGATGCAATTATCTGAATCAGGAGTTTGTCTTCAGGGAAGAGCTACAGCATCCCTGAGAACTTTTTAATCATTGTTCTTGTCTTTATAGCCTTGATAGGGACCTGTCTGATGCTTTTTTTTTTTGAGCCTGGGAAGCCAGCAGGAATTTATCAGAAGGGTGAAAAATGGAGGGCAGGAAATGATARGGGAATGAAAGAACTTCAGGTTGGATTTGATCACAATTGAATAAATCTTCTCAAATGGAGTATATTACCTGAAGCTGTTAAGCTGTAAGTTTTATAACCACAACTCTGTGTGAAGTTCCTGCAAATTCTCTTTCCTGAAGCTCAGATCAATGRAAAGTTCACCCTCTCACACCCACTTACTTCTGAAAAAAGAAAAAAAGCAATTCACTGTCGTAGCATCTACCTACAGCTGAGTGCTGGAGGCCTTAGTTAAAAAGTTAAGTCATCTGTGCATTRTATTGGCATCAAGTGGTGAATTATAATATGATTATCAAAAAAATTGTTACTGTGGGTACTGCTTGAGTCACTGATCATTGATGAAGAGCCCACATGTCCAGCTCATTGCACAGTCCCTGCACTGATTGGCAGCTTAAAGTCAGACCCTGCCCATCACTCCTGCATGAGGAAGTTCTGTGGAAATTTCCTGTGGAAATTCTGCCTGTGTCTTGAGCAGTGCAATTTGCCCTGTCAGAGCCAGGGACCTGGCAAGGCATTGTCTACAGCTGAGAGAAATGTGGGAATGTGGAATAGCACTGGGAAGACACTGCATGTGAGGCAGTAAGGAAGAGAACRCGGGGAAAGTCTGTTGAGAAAATCACTGAAATGTTTCTTGATGGGTGCCTGTAGGGGCTTTTTTGGTCAAGAGTGATCATTTGGGAGGGCACCAGCCCCCTCCAGGCTGCTGCACATGAGGGATCTACCACCTACCATAGTAATCATCATTGGTTCATACCTTCCACAAGTAGGAACATGGTTTTATCTTGGCATTTCTCTTTATTCTTGGTGCTGTACAATTAATCAGTGCTTTGCATGGTATTAATGTGAGATCTTGAAAGATAATTAAGGCTGTATTCTCTATTTCATATAGAAAATGGCAACCTCTGGGAGCAGAGAGATTTATTTTAAAAGATTTTCATTAACTTAATGGTAACAAAGGTTTGTGATGTATGATAAAAAATGTGTTGAACTCCAACAGTGTGCCATTTTTCAGGCCTGTGACCTGAGAAAAAGAAGAAACAAGTGGTAAAACCTTTGCTCTGGAACAGATCTACTAACCATAAATTAAAAATAAAAAAAATAAAAAAAATCACCGAGCCCTGCAAACATACCCACCAGTACACTAGATAACAGTTTGTATGCATGTAWTTGACCCTGTTTATTCATTAATATAAGCTGTAACCTTATTCTGTTCCAGCGTACAAAACAAGAGCTGTTTAAATATAAGCCAAATAAAGTAAGAATAAATGCAAAACTACATTTACTGGAAATTTTATCATTTATCTTCAGTATTAACTTGGTTACACATGTGCATTGCGTACAGTAAACTCCCTCAAAGAGCATGAACTCCCATAGGAACCTAAAAATTGCCTAAATCTGCTTTTTGCAAGACCAGAACGTTGGAAGATCTAAAAAATCTTGGAAATAAACAGGGTTTTCAGATGCAAAATAGTTGCTTGCTAACAGAGGGTCTAACATTGTCTCAGCTGTTTCAGCTGAATGCTCTACATTGTTGCAATATGTTGTTCAATTCTCTAGTGAACTGCATGGGAATCTTTACAGAAGATAAACAACAACTAAAGGAGAAGTAAAAACATGATCAATACTTGGTTGTCATTTAAATGTAGGCAGTGCTTTTTCAGATATAAATTTTAAATACCTTTTTTTAAAAGCTAGGAGYTTTTTTCTTTTTTAGGATTCTGTTCATATAGTGTAGGAAGTATTCCTGTCACTTAGATTGTGCCAAATTCATATTTGATCTATTCATGTTTTGCTTGCTGTAGAAATGAAGAGTTTACCTATTCCTGTGAAGAAATGATACAAATTGTAATAAGAGTAAGGATAGTCAAAAAGATACTTTCCATCTTGAAGACATAATGCCTTTTGTCAAGGACTAAATAGATTTTGCTTGAGAATTGACAGTTCTCAGTCCAGCTAGAAGTTAATTTTTCCTAAGAAGGAATGAGCATCAAATAAAACTTTGTTTTTCATGTTTCAGATGATGCACCTAAAGTCATGATAACCTGTGRAGGGCAGCTTTTTGTTTTATTGTACGTTTATTCTTTGAGCTGGAAACTCTTTCAGTGTGGACAAACATTTTTTTGTGTGTGTGAGATGAAAGCACCCAGTAGTAGAAATGTTGTGGGCTTGGACCCAATTTGATCCCTGGTTTCTTGCACAGAGTCTGTGTTCTTCATCCATCCCTCTTTACTTGATGTCTTATCAATTGTGCCACTCTCTGATAGCCATTCAAAAATGTCTTGGGCATTTTTAGTGTATTAATTATGTCTAATTACAAGTCTCTCTGCAGCTGAGCAATATCTCTTATCTGAACTGACTAGAAACAAAGGAAATGTGGATATTGTCTATCCAGCCTGAAGGCTTTTGCTTGAGAGTTTACAGTTTGTTATGAGTATTTCTGACATCTTACCTCTCTAAACTGAAAGGAATAAGCAAAGAAGAAGTGAGACTTTTCTAGCAGGAATGCCAGATGCTCAGGTTTTTGGTCCATCAGAAAGATCAAGTGATGTTTAGATACCAATTGTTTTTCCAGTGARGCATGCTAACTAAAGTGGCATGCTCTTGTTCTTTCAATGTCTATTTTGTTTTATGGTATCATGTGGCTGCACAAATTTGCTTTGGTACTACCAGTGTCCTGTTCTGTGGAACAGCTTGTCAGACATCTCTCAGGAGTTTTGGGATGCTCTGGCAGTGCCTGCAGGAACCAGTCATGTTTATGCTTAAACTTTCTGTAGGTACCTGTTCATTGTCATTCTGTAGTTCTTAGCAGTGAGATTTGGCAGAGCAGCAGTTTTCTCTCCCCTTCTATGCCAATTCTAAAGGCTTTCTGAAAGTATTTGTGATATCAGGTTTAAAACTGGAAATTTTGTTTTAGAAAATTAATTGAGCATTTTGCTAAGCATTCTCCAGTACTTTTTTAATGATGTCTTTTTCTGGGGTTTTTGGTTGGTTGGTTGGTTGGTTTGGGATTTGTTTGTTTATTTGTTGATTCTTTTTTGGTTTTTTGTAAGGAGTAGCCTATTCTTTAGTGTAAGGATAACTAATCTTCAGAATGATTCTAAATAAACAAGATCTAAGAGGTTCCTGCTCGTACCTACCCCAATCCATTCCTGAAAAGTACTGTGGTGCATGGAAAACTTTAATCTACTGTTTCAATTTCTGTTGATGAAAATCTAGTCATGCAGGAAACCATTAGAGGAAATTGAGTTTCTAGTAATAATGAACCCACTCATACCAGTCAAATTTAAAGTGYATAATATGAATACCTGTGAGGAAACTTGTAGTATGCTTCCTGCAAGCWAAGAGTCTCTGTGTACAGTTTCCAGGTGTTGTGTGCTCCTGAGCTCATGTTAGATTTTCCTAAAAACCTCCACCAATTATAAATCAAGGCATCAAGTAAAAATAGAGATTTTTTTTTTTCCAGAACAATTTTCAGCTAACRATTCCCCACTCCTCACTTTAGAGAAGTTTCTTGTAAGTGCTTCCATATTTCTTAAAAATCTATTTTTCACTCTACTTTTCCTGGGCTGACAACTTGTTTTCCTGAAAAAAAATAAAGCTGAAGGAATAATCTTTTCCTTCGCCAGTGAGAGCTGGCTGCTTACTGCTGCCTTTGAAGAGCCCTGTGGAACAGTCATCTGGTTTGGTGCTGTTGTAGCACTAATGAACTGCAGCTGATGCCTGGGATGTGCAGTCTGCCATTCATGAAGAGCCCAGAAAATACTTTCAACACACTCAGCAATGACACTTTGAAAAGCATTTAATGACACATTTCCTTTTGCRATATATAGCCAGAAAAGTTTCATGTAAATATGCAGGGAGAGAGAGAGGTCTCGGGACTTCCCAAGAAAATACTTTCAGTGGAAAAAGATAACTATTTTAGCAAAWTTTTCCCATTTAAATATGCTTGTTGCATTTTTACATGTTCCTTTTAAGTGTACTAAACTGAGAATAAAYTTTATTGTATAGAATAGGGAGAAGTAGTTTATTTTAGTCTTTGTACAATTCACTGAAATTATTTAAAGAATATTRTTCCAGAGCACCATTCAAAAATTATCAGTTACAATGGTAGCTGGTAATTATAAAATGATAAACTTCTCAGTTTCTGGGTACCAATGTTATGTTGTTATGAGCTGRCTGTTTAACAAGTTCCTCTTTGTCAGGACTTTTGTTTATGCTTAGTTWGTTCCTGGGTAGCAGTGACACAGGTCCACAGAATATATAAGAGAAACAAATGTTCTTGGAATGATTTTGCACTGGCTGCTCTTTGGTATAAGACGAGTGAAAAAAACTTTACATCAGGCTGTTATCCAGTTTCTAAAAAATGGACACGTGGGTTATCACTCTGATCTTTTATTAGATTTTCTTTTTCTTTTATTATACTATTGCCCCTTATAAATCCTATACTGATTGCATGGCCAGCCTGATCCAGGTCTTCCCATTTCACGGTTCTCAGCCACCTGCAAGCCTTGGCTGRTGACTGGGTAGTCATCATCCAGTACAGCCAACAGTGAATGACTATTTGCAAACTTCTTTGTCTGCAAAACTAAGRTAAACTGGTTGAGTTTCAAGGTTTTTATGGAAATTCACCAAATGGGACGCACAACAGARGGTTCTGGTGCTGTCTTAGTGGCTGCAGATGTGTTGGGGAGTTGGGGYCGATGGTGCTGCACATGGGCTTGGGGATTGTTGATGGGAACATTCACCAGGAGGTTGTCAGCAGCTTCATGGGCCATGTGTTGATTTCAGACTCAACAGAAGACTAAATATTTTGAGAATTGTCTCATTACAAAACCATGGAGTTGAGTAGTAGTGGTGAAGGATGAAGAAGGTTGTTGAAGGTTTTCTAATAYAATACAAACTTTTCAGGTTTTTTGCATTTAAAGGCAAGATTTCTGAGCATGTGCAACAAGTAGAGGTTTTTTTATCAATTGCAAGGAATAGTGTTAATTAGTACACTGTCATTTAGGAAAAGAAAAAGGAAGGACTATAAAACTACGAGAAGAGTGTGCTTTCAAATTTCTGATTGGTTCACTGTCTTGTAAAATATTTCCAGCATCTTTTCTCTTAYTGAGAAAWACATGTAGAARTTAAAAATTAATTTTAAAAAATGTAGAAAAAACATGTAGAAATTTSCCTATGTTCTCATCTTTCACTTAATGGGAGATGATCAAAACAGATTTAGTAACTATAGATCTCATAAAAGCATGCTGCTGTAATGGTGTCAGTGCCTGATAATTAATTCTAGCTTTGAGTGACAGTGCAGCTTACAGCCTGAGGTAATAAATAGAATATTCAGAGATCACAGGAAGGTTTGAGTAGSGTTTGTGGTTTGGCATTTACCTCCAAACTGATTTTTAAAAATTTTTGAAATTATTATTTTTTTGTTTTAGAAAATGGGACTGTTTTTAAGGCAGTATATCCTGATAGGGTAGAATTTGTAATGACTGCCATGCTTACTATTTTTTATTTGTCTATATTTACAAATGTCTGTATTTGTACAGACTCACTTAACCCATATGGGTAAGTCTGGAAGTCAATCTCTAGTTCTGAATGAAGTTCATATGGTAAAAAGTGCAAGGTAGAGAAAAAGCAAAGAAGGAAATGAAAAGAATACTGATGGTTCTGATTCCTTTGATTGCTGTAAAGGGTAGAGTCCYAAGGCCTACCATATCGATGTTGGTCTGTGCAAAGTGGCCTTGTACTTGAGAACTTTTGCTTTTTCAAATTGGAATTGCCTTATTTCATTGGAAGCGACAAATCGTTTCTTACTGACTGTGCCTCCATAGGTTTCAGTAAAGCTAAATATATCATGCCTTTGTCATTTTTCTTTTTTATTTATTCCTGGTGATTCCTCTAAATTATCTTTTAGAGTCCAATTCAGATTTTGGAACAGTAAATATGATGTCAGACTCCTACAATCTAAGTACCAAAGAGGAAAAAACTGTTTTGCTTAAGCACACAACACAGAGGTCAACATCTCTGCATCTGCAGMTTGTGTCTTAAATTGTGTCTTAAGCATTGCTAAAAGAATTTCCTTCCTTAAGTTTCAGAAAWAAATATTTGGATATATAAAAAAATAAAGGAGAATGATGTATCACTCCTCTGGATCTGAAGAGTTAAAATGTTGAAAGCTTCATGAAAGTAGCACTGCCTCAATATTTGCCTTCTTTGTTAATAGCAGTCCAACAGGGAGAGGGTGAATTACTGGACTGAGGTGATGAATATGAACAGGGAATTAGAAAGCAGATTTGTAAGGTTTCAGCATGAACTGTTTTCTTGAATTATTTAGGAGCACCTTGTACATAGCACAACCCTAGCAACAAATATYTTCCTTATACATTTGGCAAGAGAGGTATTTCAAACCTATGACAGAAAATTTGGGTTCTGTGACACAAGAAATKATTACATTTCACTTTCATTTTCTTAACAGAAAGTTCTAATTTAGTGTAGAGCCAGGAATTCCTTTTCCTTTCAATTTTCTCTTTTAAAAATGTTGAAAAACTCTGACTTATGAGCTAGTTTAATAAATCAGTTTTCTTGCACAAGCCTATGAAAAAGATACTCTCCAAAGGTGTTTAAAAATATTGCCTCTTATTATCATACCAAAAGGAAAAATTAAAGAAAAAAACCACTCATAAGACACAAGTCTCTTCTGTTTTGTCAAATGCAAACTGTGAGAGGCTAGTAGAAGTCATGCTGGGTCCCAAATAGAAATAGATATGGCAGCTTTTATCTGCTCTACATAAACATAGTCCCACTAGTAAACATGATGCTAAAAATAAAATATTTGCAGTCTCTGAGGAGCTCTTACATCTTTTTAATACTTCCCTGGTTGAAAGCAACCATGATTAACTTGTCAAGTACTAGTGAAAGGTCATGTTCAGAGGAGAAAAGTGCTTGTTTGCAGCAAACGCTGTCTCCAGTGTCCTCCCAACAAAGGACCAGGTCCCTCACAGACATCACCTGTGCTGTGGCATCTCAACACCTCACCTGCTGATGGGTCARCAAAGCCTCCTTTTGAGTGTTTACCCTAAATTCCAGTCAAGGAATTAGAGTAGCTGAGGTGTAGCTGGTCACCTCTGGCACAAATGACATCTGCCTGAGTATTTGGAGTATATAAATTCTCAGATCACCAGAGTAAGAGTCATCAGAGGAACTGCCAGAGCCTGAGTAACTCTCAGCAAAAATACTTTATGCCAATAAGGAGCACCATCCAGGAATTCAGTGTTTCACTTTCTGGTTCCTACATGGTATTTGAGTGCTAGCTGCTGGTACCAGCATAATTCCTATGGAACTACATCTGTCCAACTTTTCTGGTAATTACTTGGAGGCAGCGTGRTATCAAAGTAAATAGAAAGAATAATTGGATTATTTCAGCAAAATTTGCTCTGCRTGCAGTCACTGATATGGAAACAGACTCCATTATTATTTCCTATTTGAAATTATCTGATTGATTAGGAAATGAATTGCAATTTAAACTGCAAAAGAGCAAGGTATGTTGCATCTATCCAATTTAATTACAATTTTTGGTTCTTCCCAGACATACTTTGATCTATCTCATGATATGCACTTTGTGCAATTTCAATTGCTTCTGCTTCCTTGGGAGTATTTCTGCTACTTTTACAAAGGCTGTTAATGATAATTCTTCCTTGTTATTCATGAAATTCAACACCAAACTGAAAAGCACAGCTTATCTCCTGACTTACTTAAATTGCCTCATTAAGTTTGTGGTCTCAAGTAGGATTAGCAACATTATTCCATATGGTAGTTCTTTGCAATGTTGCAGAGACCTAAAAATGCATTTTATGCAGATTACCTAACTGCCAAGAATTTGGCTTTATTCAAATTCTTTTTGTTCATCAGGGTTCTAAATGAGAAATTTAGATCAGTATCCATACTGAACCCATTTCCACACAGCAATTAAACAGTTTTTAATCTTCCTTTTCTGTCTCTGCTTTGCTGTTACYGTCAGTGTGAGTTACTTGTACTTTGTTGTATCCTTTTATACACAGARAGGGAAAACAACTTTTACAGAGATACAGGAAAGACATTTTTATGTACTCAATCACTGTTTAGAATTGTTGAATATAAAACAAATAGATACATATATGAGAAATAAAATTATTCCCCTGCTATGCTTTCAAAATTTTAAGATATGCAGAGGAAACACCATGCTGTTGTTTTTCCAAAAGACAGCATCTTGAATATTATAATTATCACCAACTATTTGTTTGGGTATGACTGAATCCAGAAACCTTTCCAATCCACTTCWTTTGTAATTCTATTCCTTATTTTCTTTCCTATCACAAGTTTCAAATCATGTCCTTTGTTTGAAAGCAACAAGACTGTTGCCACAGTTCAATTCTATGGAGTATCACTGTAATTAGTGGAAATGCTTTAGCCCTTTCACCTACATCCTACTGGTGTTAGTAATTCTAACATCTCTCATTTGCACTTTCTTAAGTCTAGATTAGATTTGATTTTTTCAGTTATTTCTCCTATTATATTCTGGCCACTTCTGATATTTCAGGTGCAGCCTTTCACGTTAAAACTGTCGGCTATGATATAAAACAAGTAATTAGTTTTGTTTTCTGTTTGCCTGTGTTTCTGGTTCCTATTTTCTTTCTTGTTGATGGAAAAATACCAGTGCCTAACTCCTGTTTCCACCCATCCCTAGTCKCTGTTGAGGTATTATGAARCAAATTAAATTTTAATGCATCATGRTAAGTGTGGAAAAGACTTTTTTTTCTCTGGATGAAGGGATTTTTTTGTTTGCAAAAAAGAATAACATCTGTCAATCTGAATGTTTGTTCCTTTTCATGTCAAGATGGGTAATTGAGTTGATGAAAACATGAATGTAGACGAGAGTGAGTAGCTCTGCTCTGCTCATAAGTGGTTTATAAGATTAAGACAGGGTTATTTGGGCCCCTTTACCAAACATACCAGTACAAGGCATGTTGTGGGCCATTTCAGAGACATAATTTCTGCTAGGACAGGACAGGACTTGCATTGTTTCATGGTTTCAGGTCTATTTGGGAGATCAGACCTTCTTCCCAWGACAGAAGTTAGGACTGGTGGTCACGTAGCCTGACATAAGAAGAGTTCCCTAACCAGGGGATACTGGGGGAAAGAAACAAACACCTTGGTCACACTGGGAGAAGACATAGAACAGTGTGTGAGATGGACTTGAAAACTGGAGAACAGCTTTCCTGRTCCTGTTTCTGACAGCAATGCAATTTGGCATGGTTGGTAAAGCATATCCTTAAACCACCATTTGTTTCTTTCCAAATTGAAAAAGATAGAATGATAGTAATYAGATTTGTTATCTGTCTGATTGACTTGACAGGGAGTTTTCAGAAGCRGGACTCCTTCCAGGTGTGTGCCAGTGGCCAATTGCACTCTGTCTTAGAAACTAAGGTTAAAACAAGATCTTGGTTTGGGAAATCTAATTGCTATAATATAAAGACTCTGGGCAGTGTGACCAGCTTGACATTTATGTATTTTCACCTCTGTTACAAAGCAACATGTCTTATTCCACACCTTTGCCAGATTTCTGGCTTGAATTCTGTGCTATTTTCTCCCAAAAACCCCTAAGTGTCTAAATATGATCAGGTTTAAAAATGTGCTATCACCTGTGCTATTCTCCTACCTACAATTAGCACAGTGATTTTTGTCTACAGYGTGGAATTGAACTGATTGAAGTTGSAAAGTCTTGTCATGTTTTAAAAGGTAAGGGAAGAACTACTGTCTAAAATAGCTCTGTTTCTAAGCAGAAATTATTTTAATAATTCTCTATTACGTTAGATCTTCTTAATTCCCTCTSTGTGTGTGTATGTTTTTATTTGAARCATCAGGTGTAGGATGAAGTATTGAGAGTGTTTAGGAATAATTGATTACCATCTCTGACTTTTTGATGAAGACATCTAATCTTGTGCAAGCTTCAATTTTCCTGGCATTTTTTTTTTAATTTTCCTGTGCCAGATGGATACTCTGTATTAGATAGAGTAGTTTCATTTTTATACGTTGAAGTGCTTTAAAGTTTCTTTGTTTACAAAGATGCTGCCCAGGAGCAGAACTTTTCCTTGTSTCACATACCCAAGTCCCCTCCCCTCCACCTGCTCATTTAGAGCAACATAAATGCGTGCTGCTGCACTGAGGCGGGGCAGAGCTCCCATCAGCAGTAATTGTTGACCTACCACAGTTACAGTCAGTGATCAATAGATACTACTTTGCAGCACAGCAACAGCGCAGAGAAATTGTAGACCCCACTGAGACTTTGTTTTTGACATGCAGACTCAGCTGATGGCCTTCAACTCTTAACAGATGTCAGAGTGACAGCACCCCGGGGCRCCCTGAAAGTACTGCTGGAACCTGGCTGGGGAAAAAGGAGCACTCTCAAATTACTAAGTGCGTTCTAACAAATCACATCAAAGTGGAGAAAAAGCCTGAGCAGAAGAAAATTGCTACTTTCATTTTCTTTCTTGTCTAGCACTCCAGCTCCACACATGCTGCTGCATGCAGCGCTATCAGCCCCTGCACTAGTGGGCTGTTTGGCTGCAGGAGGCAGTGCAGGTCTCACCCTGCTGGCCAGGGGGCTGTGTCACTGGGGAACTGGGCGCATCAGGGAGCGCACACACTCCTGGGAACATAWCAGCTAAATTTGTTTCTTAGGTTGCAATGCAAGATGTAACCAAAAGTGTGTATTCTAKTTGACATCTGTTGAAACCAGTTAGGGAGGTGTTTCTTTATATCTTCTAACTCTGGGAGGAAGGGGGCGGGTGTCTTCTGTTCTTGGCCCAGCTGTTAAAATCAGGTGGAGCAGTGTTCTTTATGTCTTCCACCACCCATCCTCCCTCCACGGTGATATCTGCTGTTAATGGGCCATTAAAGCTCACTGCATGACTACCAAAATTACATCACCCCATTGTGAGATGCTCCACTCAGTGGGAGGAGCCAAGCATTCCCACATGGATAAGACCTGAGATTCAGAACACCAAGGCAGCCAGTTTTGCCACTGGATTCCAGAGGAAGACCAGACTCATCACCACTGGACCCTTAGAAGGAAACTACACCCTTCTATAGGATCATCTCTGCTCCAACAGAACCACATCTGTCACTCCAGGAGGACTTAATTGGACTGCTACCAACCRCCCCAGTCAACAGGATGTCAGGTCATATTCTGACTCTGTCAGTGTTTTCTTCTTGTTTTGTTTGTGTTTTGTATTGTTATATTTTTATTTTTAATATATCTAGGAAAGAACTGTTATTCCTATTCCCATATCTTTGCCTGAAAGCCCCTTAATTTCAAATTTATAATGATTCAGAGGGAAGGGCTTTATATTCTCCTTTTTAAGGGAGGCTCTGGCTTTTCCCTGGCAGATACTTGTCTTTCCARACCAAGATATTTGGCATATGCAGTTCGTAAATAAATATTTGCTGACTTTCTCTCCTTACATGACTATGTGCATTCAATGCAATTTAATTCAATGCAGGGGAAAGAAACTAAAATTTGGAAAATTTTTGTCCCTTTTGTCTGCTGATTATGTGTACAATATTTAACCCATCTGTTTTGTTTATTTGTAATACCTTCATTCCTGGAAATGTTAATTCAGAGGTAGGACTTGTCTGAATAGTGTATTTTAATTTATTGATAGATTTGGGCATCTCTGGTCATGATCTGTAAAACTGAACATGCCTGCAACTACAAAACTAAGCATACATGGGGTCTATCTTGTCCTAAAAAATACTTCAAGTTCAGTGAGCTGTAAGTGATTTAATACTTAGAGAAACTCTATCTCTAAAAGGAAAATAAAAGGATAGCTGCCTCTGTGTTTCTTTTTCTGGGTCTTAAAATGGATTACTACCATTTCAGCAGGTGGAATGCCACCTCATGTTGCTGAGGTATATCTTCATGTTCTCTTATCTTTGAAATAMCCCATTGCTGCTTATACTTGTGCACAGTCTATGCACTCTTCTCAGACATGAGGAGTCTCATTATAGGCACTGGAAATAGTTTTGTACTTCAAAGGAAAACTATATTTCTGATAGTGAAATGAAAAATGTGGCCAGGAAGATGGTTCAGKCCTCTACACTTGCACCCTAGTGGAGCCTGAGGACCTTGGAAGAGACCTCCCAAAAGCAGCTTTCTCAATGGACTTTTATAATGGAGTTACATGGTGCCCACCAGATCCCTGCAGGTAGCTCTAGGACACACAGAGGGCTCATCATTGTCCTGGGCTTTGAGTGATATTTCCTCTGAGCAAAATGAAAAGCATAAATTTTGTGTGTACAATGTGCCTGAGAAGAGCTTATACTCACTGAGCTCTCCAAACAGACAAGTCTGGCCCTTGTCTGCAGGGATACTACAAAGTTCTATAGAAACAGAGGCCATGCATACAGCTGGACTGAAATCTGGAGGGGTCAATTTCAATGTCCTAAGAGGAACATTAATATGTAATGTCATGTAAAAGTATTTTAGACCGTAGTCCCATACAAACTCACATAACACTATACCTAGATTTTCATTATGATACAATGAGAAGACTGCTTGGTTTTTTTATGGAAATAGTCATATTCTCAGAGAAAATGAAATCCTGTCTTGCTYTTCAGAAAAGTTTTGTGAATGATGATTTCTGCTAATACTTTTGTTATAACTCTTCCAATATCTTTAAGTGTGACGTTACAAGAAACTGACAGCGCCAGTCTTGSTTAGCTGCCGCAAACCCTCCCCTTCTAGATGTCCCTTACACTCTGTGTCCTTGGATCTCTTTTCAGAGGTCATAAGGGCAAGACATTTTGGATGGTCAGAGAGGCAGAACATCCARCMGGACAACCATAACAGMGATGTCATGTTGCTAAGAATTGGCTGATTTGAGCTATCATGAGTTGTGTTGTGRAGCAAACAACTATCAGTAAGSAATTAACTCRTGTTCATCTAATAAACTGTGTAGTGTCATGCTCAGAACCTTGTTCATGGGGAATGCAAACATGCCTTATASAAATAAGTATTWAGAAAATAYRGCATACATGTATTTTTATCTATCTGAAAGAATTTAGTGTAGATATAGTGAAAATATTGGGAGTTTAATTCAAGCACCATCATTAGCTTGTGYCTAATTGTACAGTAAAACAAAGAATAGTGTAATCACAGTACCGAAACAGAAAAATGTCAACAATAGTAATGACACTACTAAATTTGCAGCAGATTTTTCTACCCCTTTTCCTGGAGTTATGCTCACCCTTCCCCTGCTCCATTGGATCCAAAGGTCAGCAGCTTCGCTCTGGGGTTTGGTGCGTGGAGGAGTGTTAGGAAGCATCACTGATATCTGGAGTCCTTTCCCAGGAGGAATATGGTGTTCATTTTACTGGTTTTTACTCCCATGACCCTCTTGGGATCCACCATTTGTATATTTGCTAACACTTCTTTGTTGTTCTTTTTCTTCATTGCTCCTCACTGCCAGGTCATATAATTATATCAAAGTAGTCTTTGCATGTATTAGACACTAGTTCTTCATTCTATTTGCTATCCCAAACAAATAGAGGGTTTTGAGGGTTTTTAACAGAAAATGATGAAGATCTGTGTTAGAAAAGCCCCTAACCTCTCCCTCGTGCTGCTGAGATCCCGGCTAGTGTTCGTGTGGGTCCAGCATTCTGCTTCCTCTCGGGGAAGAGCCAGCGGTCCTGTGGGTGCATGTGAGCCTGCAGGATGAAGAGAAGAAGGGGATTCTAACATAAATAGGGTTTCTCTGAGGTAAGGACGAGGGACACTGACTTCCAGATGAACAGCAGTTTATTACGCCGCTGCCCACTCAAAGCAATGAGCGCAGCGTGGACAACATTCTTAAAACCTTTGTCCTGGGCAGGGATAACTCAGAACTGTCCAGTCAGATACAGAAGAATCAGGGAGTGACAGCATGGCAGCAGCCAGTAGCTTCTGGGCTTTCTTGCATATTCATATCCTTATTAAAACTTTCCCGCTCTCCCTGGGAGACAAAGGCCATGCTGCCAGCACCCCTGGGCAGCCACAGATCTGTGCACAGCTATGGGGTTATCTGTACCACACACTGCACCCACCTCTTGCCACGCCATGTCAGAATTTCCCTGTGCCACTTCCTGCATCCCTATTTTGCAGGGACTCTGCTCTCATGCCAAGGCTGCATTTTCTGCTCTACCACATTGTGTGTGAGTCATAAATATCTCATTCTGCCAACAGAGGCCTTTCAAACTCACTACAACAATGTGGACTGGTACTAGTAGTGGCAATTCTCTATTAACAGGACTACACGGTTATAGAAATAAAAGGCWCTTTTGATTGAATACACATGGGCCTTTTTAATGTGGTGCTTATACTTCTCAAAAGTTCTTGTTATAAAATAACATTAAAGCAAAAAACCCTCCTTTTGCCAGTGAAGGACTTCAATTTGCAGCACAGAGCAAGAACAATGCAACTCTATTTAGATATCTTATGTTCTGTTCTCTTCTGTTTGGAACACCCTCCACCCCCACACACACTCTGATAAACTTTAGCTTTTAAGATTCTCCAGCTGTGCCTCCAGCAATAATTGGGGTCATTAGTCTTTGCCTCCCCAGGCTAATTACCAGCACAATCCAAATGTCATCAGCTAAAGAAATGCAGCTTGAACAGGTTAAACTATGCAGCCACATGCAGGTAGAAATAAGGGGGAAAAGATAAGACTGGTTTTTGTGCCTGTTTGTATTTGGTCCTCTAATTTAAACCYCAAGCTGTACTTGCTTCTACAGGCACTGTTTACTTTAACAGGGTCCTAAGTGTTCATTTGCTGTGAAAAGAAGCACAGAAGAGATGCTTGTGTCTTTAGTCTGTTCATAGTTTAATTGTGTTCTCYTTAAGTAGAGATGAAGTCCTTTAACTTTGGTCTGAAGGGTGCTGCATTTGAACTGCAGTATCCAGTAACTTTATTTCTGGTATGATGAAAAACTAAGATGTTTTCCAAGTTTGACCAATATTAAAATTTTAAACATGGGCTGGAAAAGCTACAAGAATGGCCAATGCACTGTAATATGAATTCTATTTTAAAAGTCAAATTTGAAGTCAATTTATGAAGAAAYGTATGTAAAAATACAAATTGAGAGAGATGTAAGGTGTATCTTTCTTATACAGAAAAAATTCTAATTTGACCCTAAAGTATAACRTGAACATCAAAATTTTATAAATAAATTCTTGGATTCATACTAACATATAGAAATCATCCCTTTAAAGGCTTTGCTTYGACAAGTATGCTCTTTTTCACCTCAGGAAAATTATATGGTGAAGTGCATTCTTCTGATGAATGGAGGAAAAAATAAGTTTTCACCTCAGGTCCAGAATTTTGCTCTAGATTGATGGTTGTGGATTKCATAGCAGGTACTTTGTAATGGGGCAAATCAAAGGTTCTTCTAGTTTCTGAAAGCAATTTTGAGGAAAAGCTCATGATATCACCTCAAGTTTCAGATGACTTACAGACATGCTGATAAGTCAAAATTATTCTATGAGGAAAAAATGCAAATGATTAGGTCTCTAGGGAAAGATTGCAGGTATATTTGCATTCCTTTAATTAGAGCATGAGCTAGCAATGTGCTGTATGCAATATGTTTTCCCTAGATAAGTATATACAGGGCTCTGCTGTGTAGCTGTTGCTGGGAGCTGAACTTCAGGGCARATTTTTTGTTACTGAAGAGTGGATTTAGTGAAGCTGCCTTAGGACCATTGACAATTTGCTGGATTCGATCAATCAGAGTTGCAGCTTTTGGTGTACAGGTAGCTTTGTATTGCTGAGTTAGGGAAGGAAAATGAATCTAGCTTTTATGCAGAATATCTGAGCTTATCCTCATGTGTCACATGAGGAATAAGAAGAGATCTGAGAGTTAGCTTTAGGCCTGCTGTTCACACTTGCAAGAAAATGTTTTGCAAGAATGAATTCTCAGGAAATGAAGAAGTTYTGTTCACCTAACTCTTATTTTTAGCAATCTCACCTGAGAATCACAGAATGGTCTGAGTTGGMTGAGACCCACAAGGGTCTTMGAGTCTGGGTCCTAAGTGAATGCCCATACAGGGAATGAACCTGTCCAAGTTTTGGATATTTTCAGTTCACACAGTTTTGAACACCCTTCAGGCTGTATCTGGAAGAGAAGGGCAACATTTTTGAATACAACAGCTGCACAGTTATATGGGAGATATGACAAATTCCCTATCTACCGGGTGCCAGAGCTGGGAATGTATGTAGATCAGGAATAATTTGTTGCTAATGTAGCATATTCACAACTTGGCTGAGTCCTTTATTACAGATTCATGGTTACAGCTGAAGTAAAATGCTTTCCTTTGTGATAAAATGTTACATAAAACAGAAAGTGTAGACTGYATGGGCAGTAAACACCTGTTTAGGTCCCATCACTACTCTAAATGGCTGAGTGGTAAGGTTTTCTTACCAGTCTAGCTGTAAAATTTCACTAGAAAATGTCTTCTCGGTARTGTAAAGGTGTCACAACTTGGCCTATTGTTGAAGAAGAAAAAAAATGTGGGCAGGGAACTAAGGGACAAGAGAGGGACGGGAGATATGTAGGCAGAAGATRTGGAGTGAAATGTATGGCTTGTCATGAGCAAAAGCCTCCTGTATTCCCTTTGCTGCAGATTATGGTCAGGAAGAAAAGTCAAGGAGCAGTTTCAAAGTCTAAAGAATTCCTGAGAAATCAGGAATGTTTTGCAAAGATGAGGGTTACAGTCCATGTGCCTGTTCCTTACGTGTGGGTTGGAAAGATGGCAGTGGATTGAGGGGCCCTATGAACCTCTCTGGCAGTTAAGGGGGAAAGATTTTCTCACAGATGTTTTCAGACAAAAAGTGGAACTGACTAAAAATATTCTAGTGGAATGCTAGACATTAATGCATATTTTTCTAAAACTGAAATTTTGATTGATAATATTGACTCTTTTCCCCTAGGAGAATTGAAAATTAKATTTTCCAGAATTGTACTGTACATGAACTACAGAGGGTGCAGGACACCTGCCTCTGTCTCTTCTGTGGCTTGGGCTGTGCAAATCATCAGGAAATGTGTGGGGCAAAAGACTTTTCTGTCTCACTTCTCAAGCAAATGCAATGGAAATGACAAAAGTTTCTCAAGGCTGGTCAACTAGTGAATGCTGAGTTGTGTGTTGCTTCTGAAACACAGGTATTTACGACAAACCCTGTCTGCAGTAGGGTTTACAGTTGCAGGTTTTTTTGCTGCCCATGATTCTTTTTGAAAAAAACACTGTTTTATTTTAGACCCAGCTGAGATCAAAACTTGCCAWGTAGTTTCATGACAATTTATATCTTGTTCATGTTTTAATATCCAACATATTATGTTTTTTCATAGATCAATTCATCTGTTTGCCTGAAAAAGCTGTCAGAAAATCTATTTATTTTGTAATGTGCTGTATACACTTAGGAGTATTTCACATTTCTTAGTAACAAATTACTAAAGTGCATTTTGAAAGCTAGTTGAAATAATCCAGAAATTATTTTTTTTCTCTGTAAGAGAGTGGAGGTGTGTGCTGAGTTTTGTTTTCTTTCCCTCTTCAGTTTTATTAAATTTAAGTTTAAAAGGGGTTTTTCCAGAAAAAGTCTTTTCCATAATTGCAAATTTGAGAAGTGTCAAAACTGATGCTGCTGCCCTACTAATTCTGATAAAAGTTTCCTGTCCAGGCATTTCTCTGTATTAGTGTGCTCAGAGGGTGCCACRAATGATTCATTACCTAGAGCAAATTCAATAGGTTTGGACAAAAATAATTTTGTTTACAGGCRAACTGAGAGATTGTCCAACAAGTAAAAGTCTTTTATTAGACTCACTTGAAGAGACTACAACTGGATACTGGGCTGCAGTTCTGAATGAAGCTGCAAATGGAATGTAAATTATGAACATAAACACTATTATCCATTTTTTCCAGTTCATTTCTCTTGTGTGGTAAYTCTGCCTGTTACCCTTTCTGATTTATTACAAGCTCTGTCAAGAGGAAAAAGAAATTAGAGATCAACAAATGTACAACCCCTGTGTATGTGTGTGCATGTTTATGAGACTGAATTTTGGTGAAATACTGGACCAGAGCACTGGGTTCTTAAAAAGATATCTATGTCTAAATCCTTTACTGCATCCTCATGTGGCTTCCCACCATGGAAACACCAGACTTTTCAAGAAGAAAGGTTTTTCTGTCRCTTTTGTTTTACTGCAGATATAATTACGTCTTTTCAGAATAAAATATTTTATTATGAATTTTCCAGTGGAGCCACTACTAAGCCCACCTCACTGACTGCTCCAGGGTTCCGGTTTGGTGGAGGACAAAAGGCAGAAGAATCCCAAGTTTATATCTCTATTGCCTCTTCTATAGCGCTGTAGAAAATTATATGTGAGCAGTGTGTTCCTAAGCTCTGGAAAATGTTCCTTGACCAAAATGGTCTTTGAGATTTCTTTTAACTTAGGGGTTTAGATGCAGTTTTGGTGATAGAGTAGAGGCACTCTTTTACCTCTCTGCTCTGTGCCACTTGTACAGGGTTTGTTCAAAGTACTGTGTCTATTATCTTACCACAGCCTGTGTACATGGACTTCAATGAGTGCTACTCCTATTAGTCAAGACTGAAAGGACTAAATCCTAAATTAATGAATGGTGATGGTCAAAGTTTGAGGAARGAACTGAAATTTCCATATGGTCCCAGCTCTTAGCCAGCAGTACAGAAATGCAGCAGGTTTGGGCTCAGTTCACAACAGTTCCCCTCAGCTGCTATCYAGATTTCCCCTACTCCATCAGCTGCAGTCATTCAGGAATGTCCATTGACTCCAGTGTGGGTCCTGCAGGGGTTGCAGGGGGATCTGGAGCATCCCCTTCCCTTCTTCTCAGGCTTTGGCCTCTGCAGGGCAGTTTCTCATGTTTTTCTCACTCCCCTGTCACAGATGCTGTGCAGCATTTTTTACCATCTGAAATATGTTACCAGAGAGAAGCCTGCAGTGTTGTTGATGGCTCAGCTGTGCCCTGCAGTAGGTCTCCTGGAGATGGCTGTGCCTGGCATGGGAGAGCCTTGGCCTCTYCTCACAGAAGGCACCTCTGCTGCTCCCGACTGCCAGCACCKGGGCACCTGCAGTCAGCAGGGGAAGCAGCACACATCTGGGATGCTTGGGAATGATCCCCACATGCCTGCTGCCTCCTCTGCTCAGGGTGTCAGGAATAGGTCAGGCCCTCACCTACTGATGAGTTCTAGAGATAAAACTCAGCTATTTTCATCTGGCTGTTAAAAATACTGATAATGGTCTTTTTAATGCAGCTAATAAGTTCAGGTTGTGGCATTGCTTTTTCTTGGAAGCTCACAGGTCTCTAAGATCTCTYGAGCAATTGAAGAGGTTTGACAGTAAAGGGGTAAGTTGGACATTTAACAAGGATAATAAAAATCAAATCCATTCCCTTTCTGTCTTCTGTTCTGAAATAGTTTAGAAACACTTTTTTTTTTTTTTCATCCTTTTGATACCATAAAAACAAGAAGACCCTTACTTCTGCTCTGTAACTACAATTCTATTTTCTTGTATTAGTGCTGTGTGAAAAAGCCACAAAATCATGCAATATCTTTCTTCTTCAGTTCATTTTAAGGTCCTCTTTGGTGTATTAAAGGCAATAGTTTAAATGTAATTCTACTCATCTTTCATTTCAGAAGCAATGTTTTCTAAAGTAACTGCTAATAGGAGAGTATATCTGGTGAATGTGACTGCTCATTTAGTAGGTCTTCCCAAGGCACCTCTACTGAACACATTATTGATCACTGAAATCAAATTAGGAAAATTTATCCAAACTTCCAGAAGCTGCACTAAGGCATAAATGTTTCTGAAATCCCAGTGCTCGTGGGCAAAATATATGCATTGTTGGTTTTTTGAAACTACCAGCATGTATCTTACTCTTAATTATTAATGACAGAGCTTTATTCCYGTGTAGATATCTTCTTGCTGCTTCTGACTCTTTTTGGGTAAGTCTTTGAATCCTATGTGAGATTGATCCAGCAGACAAACTGTGCTCTCCCTTGCAGAGGGGTGGAGTAGCCTTCCTATTGCACAAAATGTRCAAGATATACAGATAAAAGCTCTCYGAAGAGAAATCRTAGATATATTTGAGGGAACTTAGAAAAATGTATGTTTATAAAAAAATCATGTTGGATTGGCAGATATTCTTTTCTTCTCCCATAGTTTGTATAGCCTGGCTTTAGGAAGCTCCACATTTTTGTGGAAACCAGAACATCTATTATTTTAGGAGGAAGAAAAGGACCAGTGAGGGTTTTAACTTTCTCTGTTCTTTATCTACCTGTAGATGACAAGCTCAATCTCCAGAAAATTTTAGTGCAATGATTTGCAGGACAAGTGTTCATCTCATAGGATAGAAGAGGTACAATCTGCATTTAACAATCCTTCTAAACATGCTATTCTTTATGTAACTGTTATTTTAGATTATGCTAAAAGACTTTCTAAACACACACAAGAGAAATGAGAAAAGGCCTTCACAACACCACAGCACAAATTGATATGTGGTGGAACACTGTATAGACCTTTTTAGGTAAGCTTCTCATGTTACCCTGCTGCTGCAGTTGACAGAAGAAAAAGCCCGACCTATTTTTGGTTGTCTGCTTTAGGATGAGATGAATTGCCTGCTAGAAGGAATGTATTCACAACATGAACTTGAGAGGGAGCCTGGGGTGACTARCTCAGATTTAAATGTCTGTGCTATTAGGTTAGGGAAGAAAAATCCCATTCCTCTTACCTTATTTCTTCTTGGTGCAAGGTGGGGAAATTTGACAGGTAGTTGGTTCTCTGTGTAGCCATTGAGAATACCACATTTGTAGGCATAAATGCCTTGATTCTATTCCCAGTAATATTTAACAAACTGCAAATAGAGATTAGTATCTTACAGAAAATGCATATGTTCCTGGTAAGTCACCTTCAGGGGAATGAGCTTACTTACAACCTTGGAAAAAAAGAATAGTTCAATGATATACTTCTGCTTGRCTGGTTTAATATCCTTGTCTTAAAAGAATAAGTATCATACTCATCTTCTTGAGGCTGTTGTTCAGATTCAGTTTTACATTCTTACATGGTGCTTGTAAGTGCCCCATATTTRTCTGCACAAAATCCCTGAAAGAAATGAAAAAGCTACTTTTCCACTTTCTGTAAATGGGAATCTTAAGCACAGGACTTTGCCATAGGCCAAGTCCCACAGTAAATCTATCCCAGATGAGGAAACTTGAATATATCTCTCCCAGGTCCTCAGCTTTAATTAGACCAATCCTTCTCCTCCACAACAGWCATCAATGGGAAACCTCATCTGTATGAAGTATTTGTATGTGATGGTCATAACAGCCCCCTGTTTCTCCTGTCAAGGCATTGATTGTACTAGCATTGATCCAAGTCTTTGCTGATGAAGTTGTGTTTCTTCTTGAATAGGACTCAGTTTATCACTGTGTGCCAGGCCTATAGAAATGTACTTTGCTTCTAAAGCCACTCACATATCTCTAACATAATATTGAACAGTGAAGTGACTTCTAAAAGGAACAGCAGGGTAATCCTTAGTGGGTTTTTTCCACAAAGAATCTGTACTTATAGAAGGGCTTGGTTTAATCTGGTTGCAAACTCTTTATGAGTTAAACCACAGAAAATATTAAAAGATGGGCATATCTACAGAAAAATTCCAATTGTACTAAAATTTAGCTTCCTGCATGGGTTGACAATTCAAGAAAAAACTTCAAAGCCATGYTACTGGTCTGCTTGCATATATGCTTCATACATGTATGCATATACCCATGCAGGACTTAGCACAATACTGGAGCTGTCCTATTTTTAATCTAGCTGGCTTGGCAACAGCTGCAAGACCTGGATCAGCTCAGCCTGCTGGAGAGAAAGCAGCAGAGAAAGATTTTGGACTTCTGGTGTTGCTCTTAGTTCTGTGCCTGAACCTGTGAACATATTTGAATAAATTAGGTTACATCTGGTTTTTCAGTGCTGTGCTACATCTCAAACTGAGCATGTTTTGGACCAGTACATAAATAGGTGAGAGCAACAATAAAATTGTCTCACAGCACATGGTAATACAAAATGAAGTTGAATTTTTCTCTGACTCACAGTTACTGTTTTATAGAATCTCACTCTGTTGGTTATGCATGAAGCTGTTTTTGCAGATCAAAGGGAGGTTAAATCACAAGCAATTTAGTGGCCAAAAAAAAAAAAAAAAAAAAAAAAAAAAAAAAAAAAAAAAAAAAAAAAAAAAAAAGCCTGTTTGTATAATTAGAGTCAAATACTAAATGTCACCATCCTTCCAAGCAAGGAGAAGGAATTTCTGGGTTTGTCAATGGAAAGGTGTCTCAGTCACTGAAGAACCTGCTGCTGAACACTGGTGGTCTGGTGTTTTGTGCCTGCTACATAGGCATGGAAATGCATTTTGCAAGTGCTGATTTAACAGAATGACCAGAGCAAGAATGGGTGTATTTCACTCTTCATCATAACTTTAAATTTTATTTTGGAGCAAGCAGAACTTCTTGTCATAGYTAATTTCCTATTCTTGACCCTTCTGAAATGGCATGTAACTAGTTTTCTCAGGGCAGCAATGTTAGCCCCAGGAAGAGACCTTTGCTGGACTGTATGCACTGTGTGAGTGCAATACAAAAAAAAGGTCTTCTGACCCCAAACTTCTGTGTGCAAATCTGAATTTCTGAGTCTGTGAAAGAAGCAGATACAAGCCAAGCCCCTATATTTTGTCAAAAGTTGCAAAAAAAAACTTTTTCCAGGGGGAAAAAAAAGAAAAGAAAAGAAAAGAAAAGAAAAGAAAAGAAAAGAAAAGAAAAGAAAAGAAAAGAAAAGAAAAGAAAAGAAAAGAAAAGAAAAGAAAAGNAAAAGAAAAGAAAAGAAAAGAAAAGAAAAGAAAAGAAAAGAAAAGAAAAGAAAAGAAAAGAAAAGAAAAGAAAAGAAAAGAAAAGAAAAGAAAAGTTCTCAGCCAGCTCTAATTCCTATGCATGCAAGCATTTCCATTTGCTTCATAGGGATGACTTGTGGCTAAGATACACTCACACAATTAACAGTGTTGCAGAACTGAGTCTTAAATCAATGTTTTCTCTTTCCCAACAGCCAGACACCCTGAGGAGTGAGAAAACAGAGSCTGAGGAAAAACTGATTGGCTAGATTTCTACACTAGAAACAAATGCTCTAATTTGTGTTTGTAGCAAAAATGTGTTGTCTAATGCAAAGGAGTTTTGTTCATTAATGCTATATTCCTATATTCTCTTGTCAATGGCCTCTAAAAAATAAAGACCAGGTTTCCCTTTAATTTTGAAATGCTTCCAGTCTACAGTTATCTCCTTTTTTTCTTTTTTTTTCTCTTTTTTTTTCTCTTTTTTTCCTAATAATTGGTAGTACTAGAATTTATTGCCAAAATTAAAGCCAAATGAATTATATAAACCAGTAGTTATGCAGTTTTAGTGTTTTTCTTTTAACTTTCTGGTGTGACTATAGGAAGAACAGAATGTACTGCAGTATGTTCTGGGACATAATTTTTTTTTTAATCATATTTTTATGTGTTCTGTTTTTCCCCTCTGAGCTTTTTGGATAATATCACATTTTTTCCAGTTTGCTTAGATTTTTTTTTTTCCATAAAGGATTGTTGAGACTGTGATGTGTTTCTTTCCAAGAGAGTAGATAATCACATGGGAGTCAGTGGTCTGAGGTAAAACATACCGTGTCTGTTTGAATTCTCGTTGAATCCTTGCACTGAAATCAGACTGAGAAGTTGGAAAGCTTGTGAAAGATAGCCARTGAAATTGAGGTTGAGGAGAAAAGCTGAAAAGCAGTGGAAAACTGTGCAAATCCTGGCTGTGTGTGTTGGATGACTCAGATCCTGCAGGACAGTGTCTCACCAATAGTTGCTTGAAGTTTAGTGCCTGGGGACCATAACCTGCTACACTGAATCTGGAGCCCTGAAACCCTGGATCACCACAGAGTGCTCAGGTAGCTGCCACTGGAAGGATTGCTTTTCCTCTGCTCAAAGTAGGAGCAGTTGCTAGAAAGTTGTGATCAGTGCTCATCTCTGGTGTTTGAGAAATGGAGCTAAGGGGTGGTTTAGTAACATAAATTACAACTTTTTTTTTTTTTTTTTACTTTCTTTTTTCCTTCTCAAGGCAGCATTAACAGAAGTCTGGGTCTAGATAACATTGGGACAGCTTGAATTTTAACTTGAACTAGTAAGTGGGGCCTTGAGGCCATGATCTAACAGCACTCTGGTGAACAGAGTGCCTGGATCCTCTCCCTGAGATGAAATGTTCCTTAAAYGCTTACAGATGTCTTGGTAGCAGAGGTAGACTTGCTGCCTAGAGAAACAGAGGAAAGYAATCACTCCCTACTAGCTCATACTGAAAAAACATTAATCAGGCAAATGTTGCAGCTCAGCAAGAGCACAGCATAAGTCCTTTAATTAACTTCTAATAAGCATGGGAACAGCTGAGCTTATTAGCTTATGTRCATCGCCTTTAAAACATAACCTTATAGTTTTTGGAATGTGTGACTGGCTGCCTCCATGAGGCTGAAGTGCATGGGCTGCCTGTATTATCATTCAGCATATTCTCAGGGATTTTTGAATTTTGTCTCTTTACATGGAATAAAATCCCTAGAGGAATCAGATATCTTCATTTATCCTGTCCCACTGTCCAGCTGAGTCACCAAAACAGTTTGAAACAAAAAAAAATTGGCATAAGGACAGTTCTGCATGTGCAAGAAGCTTAGAGTTGGCATTAGAAAGATAAATTTTATTTTGCTCCCTTATCCCCAGAGGAGAGATATTTCTTTTGTCTCATGGCAGAGCATACAGGGAGATGAAAAATTAATGCATGTAGGCTGACAGCTAATGTCACTTTCTCAAAAATTAAATTGTTCCAGTTGTGGAATAAGTCTGCTAGTCTTGTCTACAAATCCCAGATTCCCAAAGGAAAGTTGAATGAGAATTTTGACTAGCAAGTGGTTTTGGAGAACCTGGTGAACATGGGACGGTAGTTTGTCCCCATTGTAAGGACCAAGGACTATGGAGATTCTTCAGAAAATGGGGTTCTTGCTGAAGAGTTAAAACATAGGTTTAGAGCTGAAGATTTAAATTATTGGTCCCATCTTGTGAAATTTAGGTTACTATGTAGAACTTACTTTCTAAACAACTGTTTTATCAGCATYGTTTTGTTCAGGTGCAGAACAGAGAGGGGGCATTTTTAGGAGACACCAGGGTGTTTTGGCAGAGGTGAAGGATTCCATCCTAAAAGGCACTCCTGCAGCTGCATGGTGCAGGCAGCTGCACARTGTCAGGCCCAGCTGCTCTCCATAGACTTTGAGCATTAGGGTTACACCCTTCCCTGAGGTCACTGGGTACATGATTAGGATTTCTAAAGAAGTTGTACACACACACACCAGGGAGCATTGTCCAAAGTTCCTTTTCTATTTAAGTGTAACTTATTTCTCCTCTAAGAAGCATTCTGTCCTTGTGACTGAGCATGTTCATAAACACGGTCTGTTGGCAATGTTTGTTCGCTGTTATACTCTTATTTATGTACTCAGTTTTGCCCACAGGTTGAAAATGTTCAGCTATACTCCACAGAATGGCTCAAAGGCCATGGAGGAAATAATCAAGGAAATGAAGCATCCTTGTTCTGTCCACTCAGTCCATGCAGCAGCTCAGTGGCAATTGAAATGCCACTTGAAATAGAGATTTAAATTTTGTACAGGAGCTACTAAAGTTCTCTCATTCCCAGCAATTTGAGAAGTTCAACACAGCAGGCTCCAACCTCTATTACTGCTTCAAACTGTTGTTTCCTCTCTTTACTGCTAGCRTGAGGCTTCAGAAGAGGCACCAGTAAAGACTATAGAGGATTGAATGTTATAAAACCTATGGAGACTCATTAGCATTTGTTGACTTTTTGCCCTGTTTCACAGTGAATGACTATATTATTCAGCTCATCTATGTATAATGAAGGAAGGAGCTCAGCTATTTTTTTCTATTTCATTTTCTGTCCTTGGCTTTCCTCCCATATGTTAAATGAATAAAGACAGGAAAAATGTCAGTGATGACATGATCAGTTCCATTATTAACCTTCCCATAAACAGTCATGACTCCCATGCAGTCTCCCTTTATATTCATCATTCACAGAGTATTTGCTAACAAGCTTGGCAAAAAAGACTTGGGCAAACAAAAATGAGAAAACATTTTCCTGAAATGTCTCTTGTTTCCAGTGACTTAAAGCTRTACATTGTTGGGGAGGGATCCTGCACAGTAAAGACACATACACACGTACATACATAAATATATATATGTGTATATGTATATCATGTATCTTTGTTGAAGCTGTAAACAGCCAAGGATTGATCCAAAACCCTCTAATCTTGTACATGCCATTTTTGAGTTGTGTGAGTCCCTAAATTCAAAGATGGATCCTGCTGAGCTGTGGATCAGAGGGCTGYCTGCAGCCACCACCTGCCTGTCTGTTAAGGTCAGCCTAGTGCCTCCCTTAATGAACTTTCCCTCTGTAGTTTGTGCTTCTTTTCATTTGCATAAGGGAAGTAGTGGCCACTTTTGAGGTTAAGCAAATGTAATAAGGGTTTATGTTGCAATCACTTTAATACCCTTTCAGGTTTGGGTATTTTTACTTTTTTTGCAGTACTCTATATACCTGAGAGGTTTCCAGATCTGTTTCCACTAAATAATCATTAGTTGTACTAAAGAAACATAAAATTTAGGGTTCTAAGCTTCTGTCACTAAACAAGAGAGTTCTCCATTGCAGCTGTATGTCTGCAAATAAAATAGCGAGTCTGATTTCCTACTATTGCTCTCTCCAACTTCCCCCCACCACCAAACAAAAACAACAAAAAATCCAAAACAACAAATCCAAACCTTCAAAACCCAGGCTGGCTGTTTAATTATTTAAAGGTGCTTATTCAGAGGCCTGAGCTTTTCTCCAGATCTTTCTTTTCAAGTATGTGGTAATGTCAGCTTCTGATAATGTGTATGGTGGCAATCCAAGTTTTAAATCTTCTATACTGTTGTCTTTTCTGCACATTTTAGATTCACACAAGCATATTCATTAGGCTTTTTTTTTTTTTTTTAATCTAAGCTACCACTCTTCCCAGAATATTATATAAATATAGCAGTTTCTACCCATGGCAGACAATGGTGGCATTTCAGATCCTACTGCCAGATCTCAGGAAGCTGTGGGCTCTGTAAAGTGGTGTTCTTTAATCTGAGACCTACTTTGCCAACTCCCCTTTGCAGGGAGTTCAGGAATTATCCTAGGCAAAGTGAGCAATGACTGCTGGGGATCCCTTCAGCCAGGCCAGAGTTGGTTTCAATTACAGCAAATGTAGCTGGGGAACTAACTGAAACTATACTGAGCAGAGGTTTCTTTTCCTCTTCTTTTCATGGGGTGGTGTGTGGGGATGCAATGGAGGCACTCCTGGCCATATTTTTCTGTTTTCCTTGCTCCTGTGTGTACTGACCACAAAACACCTGTAGGACGTAGATTTGAGACAACAGAACATACTACATAGACTACTGGAGTTACATGAAGATAAAATAGAGCTCAGAAAACAATTGTTGTCTGCAGTTTGAGTTCTGTTGATGAGAAAATATGTCTAAGGGGTGTTCTTTGATCCCTGTTGCTTCAGAGGTCAAGAGTGAGCAGTCTCCTTCCCAGGAATCTTTTGGCTACCATCCTGCTGTTCCCTGAAGAGCAAGATTTGTGCTCTGCTTTTCTCTTAGAAGAGAAGGAGTTTCTTTCCCTGATGACAATAATGTTGCTTTCCTAAGTCACAGGATTGAAGGCTTGTTTCTTTTCTTTGACAGGGTCACAAATGTTCAGAAAGCTAGAGGATTTTTTTGTTTTTCTCTCTAGATTGCTGTTGAAGGGTGTGTGTTCCTGTGTGGGGCAGTTTTGAGCTCAACATTAGCTTCAAACCTGTGTGAAATTTTTCAGCAGTGATGTTTCTGTGACTGCTCTCTTTCAAGCGGGACTGTCAGAAATAAACAAGAAGTTGTCAAGGCGACAAAACTCTTGTTATGCCGTTTCCTGTCTTTCAGTTGTACCCTATACCCTGGGTTTCTGTCCTAGTTCCAGCCAGGACAAGGTTCATTTCTGCAGTATCCTGGAGGGGAAATAGCTGAAACCCAGAGTTTATTCTATACCATCTCACTTCACTTTGTGGGGGACGTGGTCTCTCCCAGGCTGTGGGGAACGTGGTGACAGTGGGTTCAGTCTCCATCATGACCATTTGTGAATTGCTCAGCTCTCACTTGTACACTTTTTAAATTAATATTGCTGCTGYTACTGTTTGSTTTTTTACCTCCTTGATGTTTGCAGTAAATTGTTCGTATCTCAACCCGTGATCTTCAGCTTTTCTGCTTCCAACTCTCCTCTCCATCCAGCTGCAGGAAAGAGAGAGGAGGGAGGGAGGAGTGAGGGAGTGGTGCATGGTTTGGAGTGGTTTCAGCTGGAACACTTCATTGGGGAGCACCATTCCTAAACCACAAGGGTCTACCAGTGGTTGTGTGGGTTGAGCCAAGATTCCCAGTTTAGAGTATATTATTTATTTCTGATTTATTTTGCCTTCCTATGCTGCAATTCAAACTTTTGCAAAGTGGCACAGAAAATGCCTTTCAGGCTTTCTGGCAGGAACTGCATGTGAATGAACCAGTTGGCCTAAAGTGCTTGTGTGTTGAACAAATGTCATTTTCCCCTTCTCAGAGCCAAGTGTGTCACCTGCAATGTGTCTAATTGCTCTGAAGTTCAGGTTTTGTACCCTTTGGCAGAGTATTTACAATGAAACACATTTTCATGAGCTAAGGCAACTGTATTTTATAGTGCTGTATGTGCCCATATAGAGAATAAACACCTTCCTAGAAATTAAAGAGATAACAAAATATGGCTCCAAATGCAGGGAAGTCAGTTGAGATAATCTCTCTCCATTTCAGAAGATTTTTTTTTCCTTCTGTGATCCATGTGTGATTCATGGCTTATCTGCTACAGAAAGGTACAAGTATTTAATGATTTCGTGTGACCCAGTTAAAAATCACTGTACCTGAATCAGTTCTGATTCCCAACTTTACCTTACTTGYTAACCTTAGGCATCAAAAATATTATTAAATTGTATGATTTAAATCAGATTTAAATTATCTGACTGTTGATGAACATATTTTGGATGTTGAGGTAATTTTAAGCTTGGTGTTCACTAATGTTGATTTCCCAGCCAATGCACCAATTAATGATGTGGTTTTAGAGTTTTTCTGCTGTGAGATAAGACTAAAAGAGAGGCAAAGCAGGCTCAAAACTTAAAAGACATAAAGAGAGTTTATTTACACAAACTAAAAGGAAACACTGAGGGAAAGAAAAAAAAACAACAAAGGATCAAAATGAGACTTCCAAAACACTTTTCCTCCTCTCCCACCAGCCTCCCATCTGCTCTACAGACATTCATAAAGGCAAGAACTCAGAACTTAAAGTCTGTACTCTTATAGAATAATATCTTATTAATCTCTCTAGACAGAGAAGTTCTTTTTGGTTGTAGCAACTCTCTAAGCTCCCACAGATGACAGCTGCCCAGAAATAAAGATTCTGCCTCTGTGGTTCTCCCATAAAGTGGAGTTTTTTTCTCATTAGCTGCACTCGGGTCATGGACTCAATGCATTCTGGGGTGTTATTTTTAAAATCAACAGTTCAGGTGCAAAGGATACTCTTCATCTCATCCTAGGGCAAAAGTATCTCTCACTTTTACTCAAAGCACTAATGCAGAGGACTTACATCACATCTAAGCATCGTACTCAGATGTCTCAGGGGGCTACAGAGTCACTGACCACATTAATATTCACTTAGTCCATTACAAATACCTTTGCTCAAAATTACTAATCTGAACAATTATTTCCCCAGTTCATATTCTCCATGGTTTAAAGATATATTCTAGCATAAGTTGTTACTACAATTCATAAAAGATTTTCAGCCTGAAGGCATCTTCTCATCTCCCCATCCCTTAAAAACACAACACTTCTTTTGCAGACCTCAGTATCTTCATGTAGCCTCAATAGAAATGTCTCTACTATAACATCATCTTCACTCTTTAGAAGGATCAGTGCTCTGCAAGCTTCACTTTGGCAAAGACAGAGTTAATTGTAGCTGCGGCTGTGGACAGCCACGTGCTCTCGGCCGGCGATGGCGGCAGCTCTCCAAAGACTCCGGAGCCACATGGGCGGAGGGGTTGGGAGGAAGAAACAGGAACGGCAGCTGAAGTCGCGATAGCTCCCACGGCGGCGGGTGCAGCTTTTGCCCCTCAAACCCCTCAGTCCCGCTCAGAGCAAGCCCAGCCCGAGCTCGGGGCCGCCCCAGGCAGAAGGCAGCAGAAGAAGGAGTCAACCGCAGTCCTCCCACGAACAGCGGCTGGAAACTCAGTCTGAGCAGAACCAGAACACACACCTCTGCCCCTCTCCCCTGCCCAGGAGTTACTGAGCCCAGCAGATGCTCCAAGCCAGGCCAGGGGCCTGGCAGAGCCCCACGAGGCTCGGCGGGGCCCGGTGCAGCCCCAGCCCCCTCCCGGCCGGGAGGGAGCCAGAGCTGCCCGCCACCTCCCCTAAAGCGTGCTGCAGAAAGAGAGGGGAGTTCCCGAAATCCTCAGCTTTTTATGTCATTCACGAAAACGAATTCACTCTCTTACTGGCTGAACTATGTGTCAATCTAAGGCCTTTGCAGATAACGATTTAAACTGAAAGTTATGTTTAAACCATAACAGATGTCTTTACTTGTTTTCCAATTTTTGAGATTACCATATATCTATGTAATGGCATATCTGAATTATGTTCTCAGTTTTTAATTTATAACCAAGAAAATAYTTTAGGTATCACTAAAGAACTAGTAATTTGTTTGTGCGCGATTGTGGTCATATAATAGGGATTATTAGAAAATCATCATCATGGGCACCTTGATATTTCTGGGACAAATAAATGATGTTGTGGCTACTGCAAACCTGGCAGCAAAAAAATCCCAGGTAAGATTTCTAACTTGTATTTTGCTTATTTAAATGGTCARTGCAACTGTATCTGCTGCATTTCTGGTCCATAGCAGGTATGASAGCTGCAAAAATATTTCTTATTAAGTCAAAAGTTTGCCAAATACTTTGCCAAAACTCTGATCGAGCTTCTTTCTTTTTATCTTTTCTTGAAAATATTCACAATGCAAAGTAGTTTGAAAATAAGTCTACAATAAAACAAACAAGCCCCATTAAAAAAAATTATGTTAATTCTACTAATCATTATTTTTGTACTCTTCTTCTTTGCTGATACATCCTTCAATTTCTAATTATCACTTTCTGATTTTGGTTTTTTACTTTAGGATCTGTTGATCTAGGAAAAKAATTCTTAACAGAAAATGAAGTTTGTGTCTATGATCTTTACTGGATCAAAACTAGATATCTAGGTTTGAGGCCTTTTTKTTGTTGTTGTTTTGTGGAAACAAAACCTGTGATGATAATGCAAAGTAACAGCTTCATTAGATTAATATAACAGTATTTTACCATTTAACTTGGTCAATATATGTTTTTATATGAATGAAAAGCTGGAGTGAAGTTATGGGGTATAGAATTTTATTTTCTCTGTTCTTATGGTTGTTTTTCTTGGGTTGGTTGGTTGAATTTTTTTGGTTGTTAAATGACCACCAAAATGTTCGTGGTCTCTAGAGTATAMCTCTTGATTTACTTGGATTTCAAGTCTCCTTCGTCTTTTTTTAAAATCATATTATGAAGCCTGGACATGAAAAATCTACTGAGACTGTCATTTTTTACTGCCATCTGTGAGTTGTATTTCTTTAAAAACTGCCTTCTCATGCTTGTTTCAGGTRATGAATCAGGATATTAAATTAAGTGCTACTTGAAGGATTAAGATACTAGTGGAATTTGTAATAAATTTACACAGTCACCATGGTGAGAATACTTGGCAAATTTAGAGCTGATCTTGTATTCCTGTTATCTTCAGGGATAATTCCCATATTCCTCTATCCAAGCAGAGCAAGCAGGAGCCTCTCCTCTAAAGATACACTTATGGATGCATGAATGGATGCTTCCAGGAGCCCAGAAACACTTGCTTGTCAGCTTTCTGCATTGACACACAAGTGTTGAGACAGCAGGAAATGGCAGTGCTTTTTATCAGGACAGCACAGGTGGATGGCCTTTGTTAACAATTAACAATGGGATGTTAGGTGATGTGTTCTTCCTTCRTGTCTCAAAAATACATTGTTATTTCAGGTTCTGAAAGCAAGCTARTGGCATAAGCCCTGAGCTTTGGCCAGGCTAAKGTATTCTGTGTATAGCCAGAGCTGKTACAGCAAAAATGTTTCCTTTACATCCATCCRGTATTTGTTTTCTTTCCTTAACCTKTCTTCTCAGAGCACAGCKCACSTTGAGTTTTATATTKCTACTGCCTGCTTTATTCCWCAGCTGTTTTCTTCCCTTCACTTCTGTTTGTCTCCTAAGGAAATGACAAACCAGAAACAGTTGAGTGGTCAAGTGTATCAGAAATAAAGCAAGCTGATGCATGAGGCATGGTTCAGTGAATAGAGCACTCCATTCTGCATCTGAAAAAAGTTCTCTCTCTGCYACTCATCTTTTTTTCTTTTCGCAGTGCTGAATGAGATAATATTTTATCTTAATTTAGGCAGAAATGAAGCTATGTGCCTTCTTTTGAGAACTTTGAAATTCAAGTTTATAACATACTTTTTGGTAGAGATGTACCTTTTASTAATTGTGGGAGGAGAACTGAGTAGGTCTGTTTTTGCGTGGCTGGCATAAAGTGRAAAGAACAGCTAAGAAGTCTATTTTTCTGGAAGCATTTCCCYATGGAATATGTTATTGTCTTTGATCTGTAAGAGTTCAAGTGTGTCATTTTCTTCAGATCATCTCCCAAAGAACATCTTAAATTACAGGATAACTGAGGTGGAGGTCATAGAGAGTGCAGAACCTTGCATCTGCTGCAGAAGTGTTGTGTTATTCATGCCTTGTTTCTTCCTGTCAGAAGAGCAATCCCATGAGACAAATATTCTCTACAGGATAGCACTGCAAAACAATGGTGCACAACTGATGCCTGTCCTGCTGCAGCTTTAGGCTTCTCACCAACTTCAGGCAATACTCTGTTTCACAGGTGCTGGGCAGAGTGATGCAGCCACATCCAAGTGATCCTGCTTGAAGCCAGTGGAGGTCTGGATGGGCTTATCCAGCCTGGTCTAGTCAGCATCTGTTGTGCCTGACCTGAGCTGGATTGTGCAGAGCCACTGTTGCTTTGCTACTGCCTGGCCCAGCAGTGGCTGAAGAGAAATTCAGTGAGGCTTTGATGTGAGCTGCAGGCAGCCMGTCCCACAGGGCTTGATGCCTGCAGCAGTTTGGGGATGGCAAGAACTGCACTGRCACAATGCTCCACCTGATCTGGTGAATCCAGCAGGACTGGAGCAACTGAGCCTGCTTTGGTGTGCAATGAGGGCTGCAGGCAATGAAGAGACTGTCATCCACAGGTCATTTGAGCTGTCACCACAGTAGTTCTGACACTGAGGGTGCCAACACAACCTAAGTTTGGGGTTTCTGATTTTTTATTGAGTAGATGCTTGGCTTGGGAAAAATAAAGCAAGCAACAGATAAGCTTTGGGGCAGGGGCCATTGTTCTCCCCTTTCCTGAACCAAAATCTCCAAATCAAATGAGAAAATCCAAGATAAAATCTGTTTAGGCAAAAAAAAAAAAGATATTATGCTGATAAAGCAGAGTGTTTGAAAAAAATGTGTATTCATTATCTTTAGAACAGATGGAGATCAGCAGGAAAGTTTTAATGGACTACAAAACCTGTAAAGTTTTTTGAATTCGTGATTAGACTGTCTTGTAAAACTCATAATGAGTCAAAGAGTAATGAGTGGGCCTAAAACACATTCACATTGGTGGAAATGTGTACTGAATTTAATATACCCTGRATCAGAATTAACTTGGATGTGCTGAATTCTAATGTTAAATGATGCTTCTCGTAAAGCACTCCAAAAGCAGAAAGCTGAAGTCTGAAGAGAAAAAGCCATAGAAACAAAGCAGATCTCTGGTAGCTATTAATTTGTGAGMCAGCACTTAGAAAATACTTCTTTGTAGACTCACGATGAAAATAAAGTGAAAAAAATGGACTAAAAGTTGCAGGACTGCAAGGTAATGTGCACTGTGATTCATACATATTGTTATGAAGGTGCTGGAATAAAATAAAGGAACTGAATGTTCTCATTGGAATTCCCTTGATAGATTAAGAGGCAAATGGTTGTCTAAGTAAAGGATGGTGTCAGAAAAGAAGAGTAATAAAGGATCAGATCTTTAATCTGAGCCATTGTTTCATCTTGCAGATAGTTAGGGACAGAAAAAGTGAGGTCATAACTTAGAAATGTGTTTTTATTTTCCCTTTGTTCTAAAGGAGATATTGGCAGGTATAAAATCCAGAATAGTTCTCAATTRTTTTTGTTCCATCTCTAGATGGCTATGAGACAGCATTTCTCCTCTGAAGGATTTTTTTCTTTGCTATAGGGTACTACGTGGCTTGGGACTTTTGGCACCCTTTGCAGATTTTCATGTAAAGGGTTGTAAGACTAATTAGCAATTTCTCCTCTTGTCTGAACAAAGGCAGCAACTGGTGATAGCTGTGTTCAGAGAAGCTGTGGAAGGATGTGGACCTAAAGCTGCTCAATGGTCTCTGACCACCTGCACACCGGTAAGCAGTAAGTGAATTTTCCTTGTGGGAAACAGGACCATTAGCTTTTGGAAGATGCTTTGCTCATTCTTTTAGTTTGTGTTGGCCTATGCCAGGGCTCTTGAGTGCTTTTTCTGTGGCTGTCTGAAGCTACTGGTTTTGGACATGTTCTAGGTTGGGAAGGTGCAGGCGTACACTGGCCCTCTTTCTGTTCCCTGTTGACCATTAATCAAAGAATCATCAAAAACATTTTGATATGTCTAGATGACTGTGTATCTTAACAAAAAAGGCAAGCTACTCATGGAGAGGATGATAACTTMGCATAACTTAGCCTTAATAAAATCATTCCTGCTTGAACACTCCAGGTGTATTTTTTGACTTTTTTGATTTTTATAAAGATGCCAATATACTAAACTGTTCAAGAGAACTTCCATAAACTCAATGATATTAGTATGTGAACACTTCTCAGGGAAATCCGTTTCAGTGCCAAATCACTGTCTGGGTGAAGAACCTCTTCCTATCATCTAACCTGAACCTCCTCTGACACAGTTTCATGCCTTTGTTTTAATTGATATAATAGCATGTAAATGATGTATTTATGGTGATCAGCTTGTTGAGAGACTTTGGTTTACCAATTCACTTTCCTGGTATTGCACGGAATTATAGAATCATTCAGGTTGAAGAAGACCTTTAAGATTATTGAGTCCAAACCATGAACAAAACACCACTGTGCTCACCACTAAACCTAATCCCCTGGTGCCACATCCACATCCAGGAGTGCCACAACTTTTAAAGCTTACAAAGCTAATATTTATTTTGSTAGTTCTGTGAGTCTTGCATTGCAGTGAAACACAAAAGTGCTCCTTATAAAAAGTAAAAATAATGAATAATCTCTTCTACAATATGTGAAAAAAGATTTTCAAATTTCTTAGAGAAGCAGATAACTGCAATTCCATAGAATATTGTGTAAATGGATAGAAAAAAAAAAACAGGTCCTTGAAGACCAGCTAGTATGTGGAAAGAATAGAATAAAGCTGCTCAAAGATGATCAGTAGGAGGAGGAATTATGTAAGGTTCCTAAAGTAAAAATAAATGCCTCTTCTAGAAAAAAAAATCCTTTAGCTATCATATATAAAGATAGCTGACAAATTCCATTATAAGGAAAATGTATTTAGGTATGAGGGATCTGGACACATTTGAGTGGTTTCTCCCATCAAGAATTCTTGAATTCTCATTGGGTATTACACCAAAAAGCCTTGCAACAGGTGTAGAACGAATCAACACCACAGTTGTTCTGAGTAAATATAAAGTTCTTCTTTTTTAAAACAGGAAATTCTACAGCTTCTGAATGTCCCTGGCCTCCACCTCCTGTTGCTTTTGTCATTGCCACCAAGGATAGCAACTCTTGTAGAAGACTTACATCTTAGACTGCCTCTATCTTAGATTCTACTTTAGCTTCTCTAAGAGTTTAGATCAAACTAGGAACTTAGCATTCWTCTGATATTCATTATATAACAAGCAAAAMTATTRATGTTGACTTTTTTCTSTATGTTTTGGTTCTATRTGTGCAATTCAAGTAGCAGTATCAGGATTTTTTCTCCCTGTAAGAGAGAAGATCTGCTGAACAGGATGTGGAGAGAATAGAGATTTGTGGAGCTCACTGGGGACCCTGCATGGCGTGTGTATGCCACAAGATGCATGTGAAGAGCAGTGACCCAGAATCATGTTTCTTCCCTCCTGTCTTTGGGGAAAAAAATAAAAACAAACACCTTGACATGTCTGTTAGGTCAATTTTATTTTCTGCAGGGATTCAGCCTGCAGCATGTGAGCTAAAACGTGAGCTAAAGCATTTGAAAAAAAACACAGTTCAATGAACTTTGAACAGTCTCTTGAAATCAAAATTTACTAAAGGCATTAGCTATAAGAGGAGGGACATAAAATGCAGCCCATTGAAAAGCAAAGGATCCTCTCTTTTCCACAAATTTCATCACCATATCTTCAAGAATATATTAATATGAGCCAGCAGAAGTGCTGCTAGGATCCCAAGATGCAGCTGTCAAGTAACATCTGCCAAAAAGGGACTTGCTTCATTACTTTCAAACCTTTCCATTGCTCATTAGGTCTCACCAGATGGGGATTCAGTGTTTTGAAGTCAGTCACCCTGTATGAAGTAGTTTGTTCATGACACTGATGAACAATTATCTACCTGTACAGTTGGGACTTTTTGGCTGTTTAYTTCAATTGAGTGTCAGTGCAGGCACAACTTCAGCATCTGATGATTAAAAATTTGAAATACAGAGGGTCAGTATGACTGAACTGGTACATGAATGMGATTGAAACTTTTCTATAATACTTCTGTCATTAATTTCCCTGTAACAGAATCCATTGTAATAATCCCTTSTGAGATTTTGCTATATGGTTTTATTTATTTTACTCTTCAAATACAGAAATATAATAAGTTCAAAAATGTTGTTCCAAGCCATCCAGAAGAAGATTAACTGCTGTGCATAATAACTGTTGTATTTCTGTTGGTTGATAAATGTTTAATGGTTTGTTAGGAAACTAATTGTCAGTTTAAATCAGGAGAGTGACAATAATAACTCACTTAAATATTCACATTGTGACCTGCAAAGGCAGCTATAAACATAATTCATTCGAATTTCTCTGTATAGTTGATGGGTGCAAATATATGGCAATCCCCTTGAAAAAAATTTCCACTCTCTATAGTATTGTTTCTTTTGTATTTTCTGTTCTTCACAAATCTTGTTATAAATGGAACAAGCCAAAACGCTGTTGTGTGCATCATGTGAATAACTCACCAGTGGGGTTTTATTTGGATGACTCTATGCAGTATCAGAATTTAAAAGTGTTAAAACCTTGAATGATAATTTAAGCCRTCTTTATATTCCCACATCTTACAATTAAATCAAACTACACAGGGAAAAACAAGTGTCTATGAATGTACAAACACACATATACCTGTATGTGTACTCAAACACAAAAAAATTCACAGTGAAAATCTATTTAAAAAACAAAATTAAACCAAGTTAAAATGACTTCCTCTAGTATCAAAAATACTCATGTTTTAAGACTAGATGTTGCCTCTCTGCTGAATTCTCAGTGAACTATATTTTCTTTGACTTCAACASGAAAATGCCTCTAAGGAGATTTTAGAAGATAACCCTGAAGTATCTGAGTCACCATGGGCAGCAGGAGGCAAGCAAGGTTTTCACTGAAAGTGCAGGCATAACATTATTGTAAACAATGTTTTGGAGAATGTACTGGTGTACTTAATTAGCTGCAGGACACTGACATTTTTAAGGTCCTTACTTGCRCACAGTGAATAAACTGGAGGAGGAGGCTGTGCCAAAAACCTTCTTACCCTTTCCTGACATGACTGGCCAGGGGTGTCTTTCAGCAGCAGAGGGATTTGCACACTCATCTATTTCCCCTTTTGGGAACTTTCCAATTAACTGCATAGGGAAAAGTGGGGTAAAGCTTCCCTTCTCTTATAGTATGATGAGAATTGAGGCCAATGTATGAAAAATTAGGCTGTCAACTTCCTCCCATGTTTTCCAAGTAGCTTGGAGAGCCTAGAACAAAGATCTTGCTTTGCAGTTCTACTTTGAGCACATGTTCAGTAGAAATTATTTTCCATTTCTTTTTTCTCCCTCTTATATGCTTACCTAACCAACCCTKATTCCTCTGCTATTGAAGAACAGATTTTTTGGTCTGAGGGGAAAAAGCATTTTATTTATAAAATCTCTAATTAAGGTTCTTGAATTAAATAGTTCATTACAAATCTTGGTAATAAATGTTTTTTTCCTTAAGGAACTCTGACGTCAATCAAGGTTTTCAATTTAAATCATCCAGGAACCATTGAGGGAACACATTTTTCCAGCAAAATTTCCCTTTTACAGACAAGGTATTTTTGTATGGTCATCTAGTAGATTAGTTCAAACATACAGGAACCTTAAAAGTATTACTAGAGCAAAGTCCAAATAACTTGACCCTGAACATTTCTTTGAAACATGATGGAAATTGTTCTCCAGTTTAAKTTTTAAGTCAGCAAGAATTTCCCACACATTTCCTGAAGTTCTAAGGTCAATATAGTTCTTAGTAAATAAAAGAAAAGTAAAAAGGATTGTTTGTCATATCACAGAACCACAGAATCTGCCAAGWGGGAATGGACCCACAAGGATCACTGACATAGCTTGAMTGAGACTSTTTTACTTCTTTTGCAAARGAGTAAAAAAGCAATACCAACAGGRAAAAATCAGTGTAAATCAGCAGCACAGAAAAAACACACTGAACTGTAATGGCAAAAAGATAGTGCAGGTTGGCAGATGGCAAGGCTTGCCCTACCTTGCAGTGGAGAAGAGACTCATGTTTGACAACTCCTAGAGGAACTAGGAGCAAGAACTRTGTATAATTATATACACATGTATAAATATAATGCCCCTTACAATTGGCATGTGGACTAAATGACAATTCTTTATACACTGTGTTAACAAAGTACAAGAAATRCATCTTTCAATCTTTGTGTGGTTTTCTCTTGGCAGGTTATAGCCTTGTTTCCTATATTTCCAAAGTGGTGGAGTGACAACTCTTCTGCTTTAATGGTGAAATCTAGTAAATTGAGATTCTACAGATTACTCATACTGCATCAGGGGGATGGAAGAACTTAATTTCAGCACTAGTAGTAGCACTTTATAGCTGTRCCATTTTAAGGATGGCAGTACAAGCCATAAACTGACTTCCACAAGCATCAAAAAAGCAGAATGAGTTATTCCAGRCAAGAAGACTGCAGTAGTGTATTGATAATATCTGTAATTTTTGTTTCTTCTGCACCAATATACTTTACCATTCCATGTACTTAAGGACGGGAGGTTGGTGGATATGATTGCAAGACCAAGGTCAAATATAAGAGCTAAATTCAATGTTTCTACAGGTCAGGGAAAAGTTGTGAATTTCAGTGGATCCTGGCAGCTTCTGCTGCAGAACTAAGAAATGTAKATATTAACATCTATTCTAAAAGACTTTATGCCTGTAATGGCAGTAGAATTCTTTTGAGTATATGTGTTCTCTCTATTCAGAAATAATTTTAAAAATATGTGGTTTTGTGTACATTCGAGAACTGAACATCTTGAATAACAGAGACATTTTGTACATACCTGCATAAAAGTGGAACATCAATATTTCTGCATTTAATTTATTTTTGTTGACAAACCTTATCTGAAACACGGTACTAATTTGCTAGCTCTCAGGGACTGTTTCACTCAAGTTGGTTTGTAGATTTCTGAGTACTGTTAGCTTAAAACATGGTCTTCTCTGGCAAAGGTGAAGCAAAAAGCTGYTCTTATTTCCCATCTGCATGCCAAAAGTCTTTTAAATTGTTTTAAACATTTAGTTAAACATTTTTACTTGATTTTTATAATGAAATAAAGTGTGCCTTGATTAAAATGCAGGCTGTGAGCTCTGGCAGTTTTACTAGCAATTTGCGACACTTGCCTTTTTTTCTCCCATGGCTAGACTGTTTCATGTATAATTTACTGTGACAAAACACTGGCCCTACTTATTGTCTATAAATACAGGCCCATTAGAAACATGTCTGAGGTGTAGCTTTTTAATGGCTGCATAATGTTCTCGGACCTGCAGTTAATGGAATAGTAAACAACTTTTTGGTTAAAGAGGCAGGGAAGCAGAAGCRTTCCCCCATAAAATTAGTTTATTGTATGGATTTTTAATGACAAGAACAATGATTTGTATCTRCTTACAGACAAATATGAATTCTTCTCATCTCAGTCGTATGAATRCTCTTGAAGGTGTTAGGCTCATTTTAAGATGAGCATGATTTGTCTGTGTACGCTCACTGCATAAAGAAGAGTAAAGGTTGTCACTGTAGTGAACCTGTTTGTGAAACCATAAGTAGTGTCTGAAGATGTGAATTAGACAGATTTTGATAAATACAAATTGTTTCCTTCCCATACACAGGGYATGGGATAAAACACCTACAGCAAATGAGTGAGTAGGAGGTAGATAAATATTCAGCACTGGAGAAAAATCCATAGTTTATGAAAAGAACCCAGTATCATTTTACTGGCTTTTTGCCTTGTCTTAATTACAGACCTGCAAAGCTAAGAAGAAGTGTAAAATGAGCACAGTTAAAAGTCAGGTGTGCTAAAGAGATCACTCCAACTGAGGTAACACTTAAAAGGAAAAAGCWTGGGCTTACTTGTCTTTTAAAAAATATTGTAGTCAATACAAAAGAAAACCAAATCAGAACATCTCCCCAACATAAATTTCTCATTATCCCTCAAGMATAAATCCCATCAGAAGAATTTTTACATACTCTCTGTGTTTCCTATCCTTTGAAAAACACTTTATCTAGTCTAGACCGTAGAATGTTAAGGGTTGGAAGGCATCATTATTTCCAAACTCACMTGACAGGAGCAGGGACACATTTCCCTAGACCAGGTTGCTTAAGGCCTTATCCAAACTAACTTTGAAAATTGCCAGGGTTGGGGCATCCACARCCTCCCTGGGCAACTGGTTCCAGTTTCTCATAACCTTCACAGGAAAGAAGTTCTCCTAACATTTAACCTAAACCTGYCTTCTTTCAGTTTATACCCATTACTCCTTGTCCTGTTGCTACAGTTCCTGAAGAAGAGTCCCTCTCTGGCTTCTCTGTAGGACCTTTTCAGAGACTGGAAAGTTGCCATGAGATCGCGACACAACTTTTTCTTCTCCAGGTTGAAGAGCCCCAATTTTCTTAACCTTTTTAAGAGAGGTGCTCTGGTCCTCTAATCAATGTTTTGGCCTTCCTCTTGTCTTGCTCCAACAGTTCTGTGTCCTTCTTCTTCTGGGGACACCAGAACAGAATGCAACACTCCAGGTGGGGGTCTCACAACAGCAGAGTAGAAGGGATGAATCACCTCCTTCAACTTGCTTGGCCATGCTCCCTTGGTTGTAGGCCAGGATTCCTTTGGTTTTCTGGGCTGTGAGCTCGTACTGCTGGCTCATGTTGAGTTTTCCAGCAATGACCATGCCCAAGTCCTTCCTTGTGGGGCTGCTCTCAATCATTTCTCTGCCCAGCCTGTGAGTGTGTCTGGAATTGCCACAACACAGGTGTAAGACCTCATTCTTTGCTTTGTTAAACTTCATGAGGTTTGCCAAGGTCCCTCTGAATGGTGCCCTTTCCCTCCAATTTGTGACCTGTTAAAGCTCTCTGGCTTTGTGATAAAAGCAGCAGATGTTTAGGGTTTATTATTAACTTAAACTTGATTATTCCTAGAAAAATGTACTGTTCTGCACTCCAGTTACAGGTCCAAAATTTGTGCAACTTCTTGACGAAGTCATTAAGTCATGTGATACATCTTACACAGCCATTTCACTATAATTGGAATTTCTTCTCTTTTCACATCCACTTCATGCTAATAGCACTTAGTTTCATGCTTGCCTTATCGAGCTTTGTACCCTTTCAGAAGTTTTTCCACACTTATATATATCAGCCCTGTGTTAGAAATGAACAGCAATTCACAAAGGAGATGATTATTAGCTTCTGAGTGGSTGAAACTACACAGCTACTGCATCAGCTTTTAGAAAGGCTGTTATTTACAAGCCTTTGCCTTTTGGGCCATCTGTGAGGCTTTGAAAAAAGTCCTCCTTTAGTTATTCAATGGGATTTAAAGAGCTTGTGGTACATAAATATGTCTAATATTGCAGTGAAATTGTTCAGTGGGMTGAATAAAGCAGAAACCAAGCAAGATAGGGATCAAATTATCCAGYAAAGAAGGTTATACATTGGTTGCCAAGTTTTAACAATCTTGCCATCTCCTTGTAAGTCTTCAAGAAGCACTTGAAAATATATCTATGTTAGGAAGCCTCAGAAGACAGTTGTTATCAGAGCAATTAACCTCCTTAGCTGACGGCATCACTTTCAATGCTAAAAGTCTTTAGTGCAGCTAATAAATGTGAGCTGCAAGGGTTACTTCTGAACTGAACTCATCTATTCTCTAGTTCACTATCCGGTTGTTGAGGAAGAGATTTTTTTTTCTCTGCAACAATACAATTTCAAGGTGCAAATAAATCTGTGTGATAAATCATACTTTTTATATAGAAACGTTTCATAAGCATTTTTTATCATGGCTCTGAAGCTGTATATTAATGTACAAAAGTATTGGTTGGGTGGATCTGGGGATAATGAATTCTGTTAGATCTCTGTATGACAGAATACCACAGAACYAATATTCTCGTTCAGAAAAGATTATATTTTTATAAGTGTTCTCACTTCTGAAACAAAGTAAGATTCTTTTCTTTTGGAACAAGAAATGGCTTTAAAAAAAAAACCTTCAATGAATTCTGTCATTTTTATTTATTGTGTGTTAGGAGCATACCTGTCTTTGAAATGTCAGTGAAAAAATTGAGATAATCAAGTTTAGTTTGACAACACTGAATTTTCAAAGGAATTTGGAACTTTTCATGTTCCATTGCGAATATGCAAAAATGTTCTTTGAGACATAGAGGAATGAGGAGATTGAAAGGAGAGTGAAATAGAATTGCGAAGCACTTCATGGACACAAATTACATCTACTGCAGTTGAAAAAGGACAAATAACTGAACTATGAAATTGGCAGATTGATCAAGTAATATTMCTTTCAAGCTTTAGCAGATTTGTTTTAGTCTCATGAAATGTAAAATTTTCTTTTGTTGGCAATAAAATCCCCTGGTGCTTGCAAATACAAATAAACTAAAAGAATGCACTCTAAGGTGAATTTAATTTATGGTATGTTTACTTCATTGTTACTGCAATATCATCAGAGTGGAAAAACAGAATTTTCTTGGCAGTCKAAAAGGTTTAATGGGGCCAAATCAAGAGGACAGAACTAACTTTGTGTTTTATTGTTTGGATTTTTTTCTTTTCATTCTTCTTATTTCATCAGTTAGGAACTATGTTTGACTCTGGCGAGATTTGCAGCCAGATCAGGTACCTGACAGGTATGAATAGAAATGTTTTAATTTGATTGTGATAGAGGTACTGTTACTGAAAGCCTTCTGAGTCATTATCTACTGAAAAGAAAAGCTCTATGAAACTGATTTATCCCTCAAAAAAGTACATTATACAGCATGAAAATACCATTACAATATATTATAAAATAGATTTTCTATAAAATACTGTTGCATTGCAGTGATTGAAATATTTCCAAGCACATTGTTTGAATTTCTATACTAATATTTCTGAATATATATGTCAGTTAAYAAAGATATGATATATAGTTTTCTTGTATGCCATGTATGTAAGTTCCAATTACATTACATTACATTCTAGTTTAGTACATCTGTTGCTTCATTTTCTAGCTTTTGAATCATGGTGATTACAGAATTTCAGATAACATCATGTTCTGATGAAATTATTTGAACTAAAAATTACCTCTTTTAGTGGTACCAAGACTTTACTTTGTCCCCTTTAATGATTTTATGTTAATARTTTGGTACTTTGTCAGTTTGAAAGCCATGCAAATAATTTAAATAATTCTGCCAATTCCACATGCATAATTCCTGTTAATGCCAAAGACAGTATGGAATTCAGAATATTTGGTTTAATCTCTACTGGCTATTTTAATRTTAGACATACTTCAACTGATCCTACTGTATTTTAAAAGACCAYATAGTGACTTCTGATCTCTGCTGGATGACAAAGCAAACTTTGGAATAGTCTCTTCTGACAGAAACATTAATCAGTGCAAGTTGTCTGAACTGATTCACCATGACTGGAAGCATTTTTATTGCYTTTTGRGWTGTTTCAGGAGAAAATAATCTCTGARGATGAGAATGAAGATGGTGTAAATAAAATGGTTACAAAACATATAAAAATTCTTAACTGAGTGGCTATACATAACTTGTCATAATACTGCATGGTACTCTCTATTACTTTTTACCTCAGTCTTGCTTTAATGTATAGTGGTTTGTTAACTTACTTTTTGTTAATTAGTTCTGAATTAAACTCCTTTCTGTTTCCTGTTTTCACTTTGTTGGGCAAGTATTTAAGTAATGCCTAAATATGTAGTTATTTCCAAAATTGTTAATTGTCAACCAAAAATCTCTACTAGTTTCCTRTGTATTTCCTAGGAGAGGAACTGCCTGGCTGCAAAGCTGTTATTGGGGCTATGTAAGGACGAGACTTTATTGCTTCCTGGAAGCCCAGCCTTGGTCTCAGTCTGTCAGGCAAGTTTTTTGTTGGGCTCTTTTCTTCAGGCTGGGATGGATTCACASAGAGAAGTTGTTGGTGCCCTGCTGCTGGAAGTGTTCAAGGCCAGGTTGGATGTGTGTGCAATCTGGCCTTGTGGAATGTGTCCTAGCCCATAGCAGTAGTTAGAACAAGAYGACCCTTTAAGGTCCCTGCCAAGCCAAGACCTTCTATGATTCCATGAATTTGAGTASGAGTGTGCTCCAGCAAAATGGGTCCATGTATGCTGAATACCTGACTGCCAGAAACTCAGGGTAATTAATTCCTGTTGTTGTGAACTAATAGAGATGCAACAGTTTCTAATGAGACATAAAGAAAAATCCTCTTTTTACATGCTTGAAATCTTTTCTGAAAGGTTTTAATTAAGCTTCTACTCAAAAGCTTTGTATGGTTTTAAAAAAACCCATAATTTATATTTAGCATACAGAAAGTGGGAGACAGCTAGTTGTTACCTCATGTTTTAAAAAAAGTAATTGTTCTCTATAAAGCAAAAATTACTCCATTTCCATTTTTTTTTATTGTTAGCTGGTTTGTTTTGGGGTTTTTTTTTGTAAACACCTAGTTTTCTTGATTAATCTCGTTCGAAGTAATGTTAAAATGGTGTGGATATTTCATACCAGTAAACAAAGCCAGACAGGTCTTAGGATAAGCACTGCCTTTGAATTTGAGGTCCTGTTGAAGCTRGTTATCCTTGGTTAAAGTAACTTTGACATGATATAATGTAATTTCCTAACTTAGTGTAATTAGTGTAATTTCCTAACTTTGATATATGGTTTTCTTGTACACAGTGTCTTGCTTAGCATGAAAATGAAGTTTGGGGTTTTATGACAATACCTKTGGAAAAAAGAGAAGAAGGACAACCAAAGTGTGAGGAAAAAAGAAAAATGTAGGGATGGTGGGCTGAGGRATGTAGATAAATTATAAACCTGATCAGCATATTTGACATCTTCAGAATTGCATCTAGAAGAGCAAAACAAATTTAAACAAATTTGTTACTCRCTAGTGATGCAATTCATTTTTTATAGTCCTAGGAAGGTTATTAACTAGTCTTTAGTAGAAATGTGTTCTGCCAAGTGGCTAATTAATATTTAATTTATATTTATTAATTTATAGAAGAAATGTTTTTTAAGAAAAAAGGGCTGCCATTCTGGTTTCTGGCTAAAGAACAAAACTAGTTTAACTATCTGTTACAACGTAATAATTGGATTAAACCCTTGTAATTGAAAAAAAAAGTTCAAATTTATTGTAATTGTCTTCATTAATTATTTCTACTCATGGAGTTTTGTGCATTGCTTTATTTGAAATGTGCTGCTGGAGCAGCTGAAAGCTGCCCTTTACAGTCCATTGCCTGAGACCTGGCACAGTGTGCAGCAGTTTTGTAGCCATTGCAAAAGTAAAGATTTCACGTAGATATTACTGAGAAATTGGAGAAATGACCTACCCAAGGGTGCCTCATCTGACCACCTAACCCTGCATGAGAAAGACCTGGTTCTAAGGTAAGTCTTTGGTCTGCTAGTCCTCTGGGAATGCCTGGGATGCTCATAATGGGACTKGTCTTCTGTGGTAAGGTGAGTAAGGTGAGTGTGAGACTCACACTTTGGCTATGTGTGGAAGAGCTTACCTTCAGTGGGTGTATGTAACAAGTTGTACAACAGAAAAGGGGCAATAGGACCCACTACAATGAGGRTCATCCCAGATGGTTCTCAGAGGGCTGCATCTGATTTGTAAGAGAGTTACCCACCCATGGTGTGTTTATTGAGCTTTGTGCTGGACATTTATCCAGAAGGATACTGTGAGAAACAGTATGGGAAGTTTTACTGAAACCCAAAAAGATTCCATCAAYTGGCTTCCCTTGATCAGCCAGGTGGGTTGTCTTGTCATAAAAGGAAAAGCTTTGGTAAGCAGGACTTTTCYTYCATGAAGCTGTGCTGGCTGTGACCRATGACTGTGTTGTCTTTCAGCTGTTTTTCAATACTTCCCAGAATAATCTTGCCCATAACTTTACCAGGTACTAAAGTGAGACTAAAAGGGCTGTAGTTTMTGGGGACCTCCTTTTTGCCCTTTTRAAAATTGGGACATTCACCTGCTTCCAGTCAGTTGAGATGCGTCTGGATTCCCAGGACTGCCCAAAAATCACCAGGAGAGATTTTGGAATGACATCAGCCRGKYCTTTGAGGATTCCTAGATKGACCCCATCAGGCTCCATAGATTTGTAGGGATCCATCTGGAGYAACAGATTCCACAAAATTTCAGGGTCAACTGGGAGCTGAACATTGTTACAGTCGTGTTTCYTTCCGCTCAGAGCATTGAGACCCCCTTGGTCTGTCATCAGAAATCACATTGTGCCCTCCTCACATGCCTTACCATYCCAGATAAGTATTGTTGGATGGTGAGGTAGTGCTCAGTAATGTGGCAGTGATTAYGTAACCTCAGCCCAGTGATTGCAGGACTGAGTGATAAAAGATAGCTTTATATGAGTAGTAGTTTGTGCCCGTCCTTTAACAATTGAGTGATTCCTGTCCAAACAGGTACTGGAAGCTTTTTCCTATCTTGAGTCTCTGTGACAGCACTWGGTACACTACAAGAAGTAGAACACCTTTTACGAAGAGAATTTATGGAGGTTTATTYGTGTTATATATCCCTCAGGCTTTTTGTTAAAGCCTTGTGTTGCTACTTCAATATTTACAGCCTCAGCTCCCCTGTCTCAAAAGTAATTATTTTGCTTGTTGCTCATGATGAATACTTCTAGCACTATGCTGAAACTATATATAACAGTAAGCCAGCTGCCCTATGTTCAGAAGCTAAACTACTGAAAAATCAATTCTATCATTAGTTAAACATATATGTGCCATTAAAGTTGTTTAATACCCTGCTTTTCTGTGAATCACATCCTTAATCAGGCACRGAGCCTCAGTGTTCCAACAATGCTAAACACTATCTCTTCTTCAAACTAAAAACATATTGTTTTGTATAATTCCACAAAAATGGTAATTAGTGCTACAAATTCTAAAAATTTGACATCTACATCTATTTTTTAACTATAAATCTCCATTTGAATTATATATTCAGTAAGTATGTCTCTGATTGATCTTTTTTTCTGATAGGAATTGTACTGCAGATACCTCTTGTCCTGGGAACTGCCAAAATATGACCAAATCACAGAGTGGCCAAGGACGGAATGGACCTCTGCAGGACATCTGGTCTAACAGTTCAGGCAAGGCCACCTGGAACTGACTGCCCAAGACTATCAAGATGGCTTTTGAATATCTCCAAGGATGGAAACTCCAAACCTTCTCTGGGCAGCTTGTGCCTATGTTTGGTGACCCTCACACTCAGCATTTCCTGATGTTCAGAAAGTGTTCCTGATGTTCCCTGTGCTTCAGTTTGTGCATGTTGCCTCTTGTCTTGTCACTGGGCACCACTGAAAAGAGCCTAGCTCTGTCTTCTTTTCCTATAAGTGTATGCAAGTGTTTAAATACATTGATGAGATGCTGCCCTGAGCTTTCTCTTTTCTGGATTAAACAGTCCTAGTGAACAAGCACTGCTTAAGAGTAATTGCATWGGAATTTCTGTCTGAGACAGCATAAAGACTATGTGCAATTGCAAGTTGTATGTGTTTGTTTTGTATGCATATATGTAAATATGTATAATTTCATATATATGTATACAAATACATTTTTAACATATCTGTATATAAAATACATATAAAGSTATCCAGACATGTATTTACTCTTTTATATGAAACTGTGAAGTATGGCTAGAGTTGAGCTTAGAAATCACCCATTTTCCAGAATTCTTGACAAACCAATATGYGATTCAGAACCAATGATTCTGACTTTGCATTTCTTTACAGTTTCACAGCTTTGGTGTTACTCACTCTTGGGGCTATTATCTGATATTGTTTCAATTTTATCCTAATGGAATGGCATAATTCCTTTTTATATTTGTATGTTTAGCATGTGACTCCTGAGAATCTGTCAGCAGTCAATACATTATTATTAATAAGAATTTGCAATATTTTATATTACAAATGCAGTGGACTTTGTGTATGTTCAACTATAATTCTAGTTGCTGTTGTTGACTCCTAAGTGTAACCATCATTTTTGAGAAATGGTGAATAATTTTTGGGTAAAAAGTCCATGGTGACTGTAGTCACTGAGTAGTCTACAGTAGTCAGTTATGGAGATGTATGTAGGATGTCCAAGGTAGCTTTGAAAGTGGAACTGCTTTCCTAAATTATTGTAGAAAATTATTTGTTCTCATTATTTGTGCTGGAAAACATACTCCAAAAATATAGAAAAATCTTAAACCAAAATTGGTTGACCATCATCAGAATTATTTAGTACCTTTAGACCATTGAGTTGAACTGTGACCCAGCACWGCCAAGTCCTCCACTAAACTGTGTCCCCAGGTGCCACACCTACACACCTTCTAAATACCTCCAGGGATGGTGACTGACTCCAGCACTTTCCTGAGCAGCTTGTTCCACTGTTTGACAATCCTTTCAGTGAAGATGTTTGACTACATTCTTGGTGAAGAAATTTCCTAATRCCYAAGAAAGTAGAGATATTTTTAAGGATGAACATTTTGAGTAGGGGAACCAAACTTTTAGCATATTCTTGCTTTTCTCTAAGAACTAAGGCCAAGAACTAATCTGTGAAGAAAAGAGAAATTCTCTGAGAGTCCTATTTTTTTTGCTTTGTTTTCTTTGGCTGGCTGAGTATGACTGCCCTCACTATTATGTGATAGTGGTAGTGATAGCAATATAATTTCTGAGAAACAAAGCAGTAAATGTAGTGGTTTAGGTGAATTTTAYTTCTTAAAATGGATACAAAAAATTGCTGTCTATTAAGTAGTATTTTCAGTGTTTTAGTAAACTTTTAGTGACCAAAAAAAAAAAACCTTATAAAATTATTGCTTATCATTTCTTTATCTGTAATAAGGAGGTTAAAAGTTAGGTTCTGTGTCATTATTTTCAATTTTTTTTGTCATTCTGATGTCCTGCAAATTGAATAAAATTGTGAAATAGACACAGTCCACACAAGCAGAGATACATTAGTGGCCTGACTCCAGTAATGGTGAAATATTTCCTGGCTGTCAAGATGCTAAAACATCAACATCAGAATAACTACATTAAATGCCATGGGAAAAGATTGCTTACAAAATGTGTACTGCAAAGTGCAGCTATGGAATCTTTTCTATCTAATAAATATTTAAAGTGAAGACTGTTTAGATCACATTAGTTTGGACCAACTGCATGTCTCATTTAATGTAAGGACTTTGTTTTCACCATATAGTGGTGTCACATCTCTTGCTTTGAAAAATTGATGCTCATTTTTACATAATTCATAGTATCATGCCTGCTGAGATGAGTAAAAATGCTTAATACATTCACAGTGTTRCTTCTGTAGCATTTTCAAGGTCAGACATTTAATTGACTCTTGATTCTAATTCTATCAATGTCAGTATGCTCATTTAAGAAAAGGGAAATGACAAAGAGAAAGTTTTTTAAAACAACTTCTCATATACAGAAAACATTGTGGATGCCTTACACCTGATTTATTTTGACTCTTCTCCATGATGAGAACTGTCGATCACATAATTTGTTTTTTATATTTGGGTCGAAGCATAATTATTGAGAATTTTTAAGACTGTGCCCAAGGGATCCAAAATCTTTCCAAAATCAATGCTGCATATGCATTTGTTTTTCTGCTTGTTGATGTTCRTCTTTGGATGAGATTTTATTTGGCTATGCTCAGAAGTCTTACAGTCTTTGGAAGTGTGAAGATTCTGCTCTCCTGGGAGCAGTCAGGCTACTGACCAAAGTGAAATGGTTGCATGAAGGGTATCCAGAGTCTGATCACKCAATCTAGCCCCTCAGTTTTCCAAGTATACTGTTCACTGATTCTGTTCAGGTGTCCTCAGCTTCCCTACAAACCCTTGGTATGCTTGGGCATAATATCCTTATCTCAGCCCACAAGTTATGAAGCTGGGGATGGACACAGTCCCTGGACAGCAGGGGCTGAGTTACCTTCATCTTCAACCAGGTGCATTTCATTGATCTCCTGCCTTTTGCACCAGAATGACAGTGAAACTTTGGGAATTTGTGTTTCACCTAGGGAATCATCTGACTTTCAAGCACAGGAAGGGGTGAGACCTAAGGACAATCAATTAAACCTCTATGCAAACCTGAAATTCTTTGGTTTTTACCAACTAACTCAAAGATACCTTAACACAGCAGTGGAGATGAAGATCTTAAGAAATGTTTTGCAGAAACACTTCATGGACAAAAATAACAAAAATAAATCTGCAAAATGATATGGCCAAACAAGCTTAACTGGGGAATGTCCTGGTGACCCTCAGCAAGGGTGTGTATTGAGGGTAGGCAGTGTGGAGAGGATGGAGCTAGAAACAGATSAGTCTTTTGGCATTTTTGCTCTATTGTACACACAGCAAAACTCCAAAAGTRCTTGGGATAAATTTTCTCATGATATTTCTTTGTTAGTTTAATTCTTGTTTCAACATACACTTGGTCCCCTTAGGACTGGAAGGAAAAAAAMCTGCAGTAACTCATTCTATTTATTCAATTTTGTTGAAATGAGATGATACTGTAAGAGTGATATCTGCTGCCAGTGTAGGACAGACAGTTTGTCTCCTGGGAGATCTGTGTCCCAAAACTATGAAGGAGAGYTAAAAAACTTAAACAGAGAGAGAGATAGAGAGAACAAAAAAGTTATTCTTTTATTCAACAAAAAAAATTACACTTTTGTTTTCTATGTTTCTTGCTATAAGCTTTGGAGTTCTAATTCCAAATTAAATAAAGGAAAAGTATGTACAGGTAGTTTGGTTTTTTCCCCTAAATTGACTGTATCTTTTCTGCACTGTTATCTATAAGAATCTGGAAAAAGAAAGTGCAAAGTAGATAATAAAAATTAGTGGTAGACTAGAACTGAAGAAGACAGTCTAAACCATTAGCCTGTCTACAGATAACACTGACCCCACCTAAATAGTTTCCAATGRATGTATGCCTGACCTTTTAKTTACAAACCTTCAGTGAYAGATTYTCATGTGTCAATAAATTTACTGTCYAGACAAGTGCTTRTGAGTTTTCTTTTTATTTTTTATGCTTTTTTTGTTCTGCRAGGKCCAACCTAAATATCTTCTATATCAGAAATTACATCTACTTCTTACTGACTTATCCGTGGCAAAAGGGCAACATAATTTTCTTGTGCCAGTCTTGAAAGCTATAGTGTTTTCAGGCTTTCCTAGCTGAATACATGAAATATCTGTTCATGGACTGTGTTCTTGAAATCTGACCTTATTGCCCCATTCAAACCTTTTTCTGCTTTAGCACCTTACTAGGAAAGCCCCAAAGGGAATTGGAGCTCCAGATGGACCTAGGAACYGTGTGGAGGTCTTTCTTCAGTTTGATGTTTTGCTCTGGAAGAACAGTGACCAGAATAATTCTGGATTATACTTCCAAACTGTTTAAACTTGTCTTTTCACAAGTAATTCTTCAGTGTAAGGTTCAGCAGTAAAAATGTTATAGTAGCAATTCCTAGGAGAAATGGAGGGAGCAAGRAGCCATTCACTTTTGGATGCTAAGGCAGCTCATTAACATAGATTCAGGGTACTTTAGGTCATTTGGCCAAAGTGTCTGGGAATGTTTCCAATACCCCTTAATTTGCTAGCATGAATGTTATGACTACCATTGAAGATTTGGCTTTTATAATAGAATCACATAGTCTGATTTCATTAAAGTTTTCTAGTTTCTCATCAGATTCTATCATGGCAAAATAGTTTTTCAGATGACTTCCTGGGGGGAAAAAAAGTGTATTTTTACTCGTTTTAAAGTTACTGGTACCTCCAGGATGAGTATTCCATTCTCTAGAACTTACTGGGGATGCATGATTTTTTCTTTGTTTTTTTTTTTAATCCTGTGGTTAGAAAAATTTATTTCCCTAACAGGGACTCTTYATGGGAGGTGATGTAGAGAAAGGGGGGGAATATTGGACAAAATCAGGTGAGGAATTGGAGTCTCTATTTCTGAGATCAGTGCACAACCTAATGTGCTAAGGGGTATCTGAGAAATACCTACCTCTTACAACTTAATGGTCAACAAATTTTAAGTTAATCTTCAATAGCCTTCAGATACTTTTACAAAGAAGATATCTGAATATCCTCATTTTGAAAAAAARTGCAGAAGTTCAGAGGAAAATATGCATATCTTTAGAGTCCCATCTCCTCATCTTCATATTTGAGTGTTTGTTACTGAGAAGAGGAAAAGGCTAAATGATTTACACTCACATAATTAGAGTTATTTGTTCCATAGATTAATAATTACAGCCTTAACTCTGAGTGGCTCAATTTTCCTCTGGACATTTTTTTTACAATGGGTTGAGTCTCCTCAAGTTATAGATGTGCACTTCTACCATTTGGTCTGAAAATTCTTGCTCAATCGAAATTGGGTGAAACCTACACATGACTAGAATAATTTGGGTAAGAAAAGAGACAAGAAGCTTTGTTACCATACCTTGTTATTTAAAAAGGACAATTATGGACTTTATTGAATTCCCAGTCCCCAGATTCTTCTTTCTGAATTTTTGGAACAAAACCCTAGTGTTTGTACATTGAACATAAGGCATTTGAACTTGAAAGGCATGACAGATCATAAGCACATAGAAGGAATTTGGAATTAATTTATTTTCAAAATAATTGTTTTTAAAGTGGCTTTAGTGGTATGGATATTTGCCTAATGGCTTTTGAATGACTGAGATGAGAAATATGAAAAATAAAGACTGTGATGCATAACTTAAGTACGAGTAACATAATAAAAACTGTTCTTTAAAACTGAAAAGCACACAAAGAGTAGATCATTGTACTTTGTCAGTAAGCAGTGACAGGACATTTATGGTATTATTATTCTTCACTGTATGCTTTGTCCGCATGTAAGCTGAAGGTTGAAAGCATTGAGCCATCAAAATTGATAATGAAATCCAGTCCTCAGGGAACTCCCACTCAGGAAACTGAAGCAGAAATGATCTTGTTAGAGTGTGTGTGAAAGCAAATGAGAAATKATGTACATTGTACAGCAGTGCATGACTGTGAGATTTTCTGGCATCCGTGAATCTTTACACTGCTCTRATCAGATGTATACATAGATTTGCTGTCCTGCAATTAATTTTCAGGGCTTTAAATTGTCAGAAACCAAAACATTTGGAAGGCAGAGTCGCCCTTTTATAAGAGTATTAAATACTACTGGGCTTGATGGACTTGCTCTAACTTATCAAAGTCCAGGGTCTGGAGATCGGACTGGTTACCATGGTTTGGTGTCAGACAAGAAGTTGATACTTCTCAGTCCTGGAAGGTTCTACAGGTATGGGAGCTGCTTTTTTTTTTTTTTCTTGAAGCTAATATCTGCAAGGTTTTTTGAGTTCTCTGTTCCATCTTCTSATCTGTAAATGTTCAAAACCCAGCTTTTTTACAAATTTGTCAGATGTTTAAAGTGGGTATCCACTGTAGTTATCACAGATTCTTTTGTATAAATAACCAGAAACAAGGCAAATATGGTTGGCACTCCCAGGTGCCCCAGGAAGAGCAAGTGACTGTTCTGTTCCATTACTGTCTTTCTGCTTCCAAGGATTTATCACCATGCAAAGTATGTAAAGTATGAAATACTTTATGTGTGTGTATGTGAAAAAAAAGTAAAAACAAACAAAAAAAACCCCAACAACAAAGCCAAAAAATGAGGTATTCATATAATCTAGAATGCTTTACTAAAAAATTGCATTTGTTCAAGGAAAACATATCCAGAATTTTCCTGTCTGCCTTTATTTTTGGCCATTAATTTCTCTTGGCTTTGTGCTGCTGTAACTGCTTCTAATCACAGTTGTCAGAAAAACAGAGAGGATGTAAAGATGGCAGCATTTTCCCATCTCTGTCATTAACAGACACTACACAAGTATTTTCTTTCTCTGAACTACTTAGCTACTAACACTTTTTAAATAGAGTGTTTCTTCACTGTTACTCCCTGCCCTCACTTGCCTTTAAATRGATGCTCTGCCCCAGATGTACAGAAAATCAGATATACCAATACACAAAGAGGAAAGRGGAAAGTCTCATGCCCTTCATTCCCAGTCCTTCCTGAATATATGTTTGCTTCTGGCTGTTTGCACAATAAGTTGTACTTGAGCTCACAGGACAAGTACCCAGAGCAGATTGTTATTCATGGCACATCAAGTACTTTCACTTCATATTTTCCTACCTATGAACAGGTTGTCAGGAATTTYTGACCAAGTTCAAGCTCTATTTATAACTTTTAAGTTGCTATTTTGGCGACTGCTTTGGGTTTGTTGTTCCTCAGTCCTGATTAGCAAGAAGTTTCCACAAATAAGACTTCACTCCTTGCTTCTTTATCTATTYTTGGAAGTCATTTGGTGTAACTTTTGGCTTGACTCTCATCTTGTTAATTGCTGACAACATTGCAGCAAAATTGGCCTACATTGTGTGTTGCAGCATTTTGTGAAAAGAAACAAGATAGAGCAAACACTAAACCACTGCCTGTCAGCTCTGTGAGGTAAATGTTKGTCTCTTCTTCTCCTTATTYGTGGTGTAGGACACTTATTTGCCAATGAGAGATAACTATCCAAAACCGCCCAATTTTTGCTGTAGAGTGACCTGCAGAAGGTTTCCCTTCAGCAGACTAAACTGGACCAGGCAAGTGCAGGAGTTTCTAGGTTTTAAGTCCTGAGACTACATACCCTGCATGAAGCAGAATCCATTACAGAAAGGGTTCCTTCCAGACACCAGAATTTTGCTGCTSCTCATCAGAAGGGTGAATTTATCTAGTGGAAATGTTGAACCTGCAGAGGATCCAGAGTGAAGAGTTGGACTTAGCCTCTGATTTTGCTGAGTTGAATAAGTGTAATTTATTTTAAACTGTTCCTACATAATAGTACTGCTAATGAGAGCCTTTATTCACTGTCTTACTTGACTATTATAGTTGTTTATTATTATTATTATTATTAATTATTAATTATTAATTATTAATTATTAATTAATTAATTAAAATGTTAATACATAATCTCCTTATGAAGTAAAGTGGCTGGTGTGGAGGAACAGTGAAAGTCATACAGTTTTTGAGAAGAGTTTCCACATCTATAACTTCAAATTTTTACTGTAGAGTTATTCACAGCTGGGTTCTGCACTGGGTGCTCTCCTGGGTGTCTTGGGGCATGACCTAAAGATCAAGGTGCTGCCTGCCTTTCTGGAATTTAACCAYGGCTTCACTTCCCAGTCCCTGGGAGGCTAAGCCAGAGTTTTTGTTATGCCTCTGCCCATGGGAGGGGGAGGATGGTGGTTGGAGATGGGAAAGGTATCCTTGATCTCAGTAAGTTTCCTATTAGGCTCATGAGAAACTCAAGTCACTGACAGGATTCTTTTTCCCCAATACTTTTARGATCAGGCACTGGGGATTGCACTAATGTCTCCCAAAGAGGGGAGAAGGGAAACTATCTACTGCAATAGATCTTTATAGTATTTTCCCCCTGATAGTTTACTGATAGCTGGCTTAGATGAAGGTGCTTTTTCTTGAAATTTATAGTATCAAAATCTGACGAGAATAGGGCACTTCACTTTCATTCCTTCTTTCTTGTTTTTGGCACTGAATTTATTACTTTTCCCCCACTTGTTTCCATCAGGCAGTGAAGAGGGAGTGCAACTCCCACTGCTGTAGATCTTCACATTTATCTCTAGTATTCATGCAGAGCTCAATACACCATTGACAAATTACAGTGCCATTTCTCAACGGTTTCTTATATAATATATGGAATCTTTCTAATGGCTRTAAGGTGAAAAGCATATCCAAACCCTAACCTGGTCTTTAATAGATTTAAAACTGCATTAKGTAATTGCTCTTTTTTCCCCCCAGGATTTGGCATGGAAAGCTAAGAGGCCACACCTTTGGGATCTAATCATATAAGCACACAAAATTTTTGTGGAAGGGTGGTRCCATAGTGAAATTGTGTTAGAACCTGAAATGACTACTAAAGTGGTTATGGTTAGTTGGATAAAAGTATATTTTGTGCCAGCTTCAGAAATGCAATGAAGCTGGTGAACTTTTAAACTCCTGATATTTCTTTATTTTAAGTCCTTTACTTTATAGCTGGGAACTGCTGTACTTTTATTCTTTTAACTGAATGATGGGATTATTTCAACTTTTGTATATAAAAAARGCATTAAATGAATTGCATCAAAGAAAAGTGACATATTAATAACTCAGAGACAGCCATTTCATTTCCCAGTGCCTACTTTGGGTCCTCATGGTCTCATACATCTTAATTTCAAAGTAGTTTCTTCAGGATTGAAKAWTGGAGCTTAAGTGTGACTTCAACATTAAAAATTGCTTCTGAYTTTGCAATTCCTTACATATGTAAGGACAGTTCTCTATGCATCTGTCTTTTTTTTTTTTTTTAAAGCTTCATGGTTGAACTGATTGAATGCACTGATTTTGTGGGTGGTAACATGAAAATAAATTTTCTGTTAGGATGTCACATTTGCTCAAAAATATTTCTGTTTCTCAGAGTAACATACAAGCAAAASGATGAGCATAATTTCTTTATCAGATAAGCATCTAAAGGCATTAATTTACAACAAAATAGTGTTAAAATCTCATAATGAAAGGAAAGAATTTATCAGTCAAAGTCTTGCTAGAGTATTCATCCTACCTGAAATAGGAGTGGCTCATGTGTAYTTTCCCATGTTGGAAAAGTAAAAAATGGGTAGTCTTTTTTATTTGTGGATCTCCTTATAATGAGTTAAAATTTATATACYGGCCATCAACTTTTCTTCACAAATATTGATGCATATTTGAAGACTAGCTTGARACTACAGACCATAGAAAATCTCATTCCAATTTAACGGTGTGGCTTTTCTTCATTAATTTTAAGGTCAGAAAACTTCATCCRTTTGCTGTATTGATTTGCTAATGAGAACACTTCTGTGTTCTCTTGTGTATGCTTCTTGTTTTGCACGTTGACAGAGCTCAGGACCTAGGGTGATCTGGACATGATACCTACTCTCAACAGGATTCTTTTAATTTATTATGCCTGAAATTCCATGTCTGAGTCAGTCTAAAAGATGTAATTTTACTGAAGAATGATTTTAGCTCAGCTTTCTTGGCTTTCTAATAAGGAGAAAGAGACTTTGAGAGAACATATACAGCCATTTATGGGCCTTCAATTGTGCAATCAGGAAAATAGAGCTTCTGTGACTAGCTGCACCCTTAAATTAATGTCCACTTAGCAGAAATCAGTTTTAGACTACTGACTATCAAATCTGGTAATGTCTACAAACCTAGAAAATTTTCTTTAATATAAAGGTAGAAGCTCTTGTCTCTTCATGCCTTCATCTGTAAGAAAGCCCTCTGTGATTTTTGATACCCTTTATTATTCAGGTGATGCCTAGGCTGAAATGCCTGTATAAGAAGGGAGGAGATCTTTGAGACAGTGAGTTATGGACAATAAGACTTTTGGTAGAAAGGATTGATGCAAACATCTGCTTGCACAAGTTGAGTTGATACTTTTATATGTTTTGTGAAGAAAATATGTTTTTTAACCCAAATCCACTTGCAAGCCTTTATGTTCTTTTGAATACGTTTGACTCTTTTGAATGGTTTGTAAATTAATTGCAGATCATCAACATTAATGGAAAAGAATATACTATAAACATGAAGTTCTTCTATGATTTCTGTGATGCATGATTTTCATTTCTCACTGTGTGGGAGAMACAAAGACATTTCATTTTGCCGTATTCTCTTTTCCAGATATTTTCAGTGGAGAGAGAGAAATACGTTTGAAGCTTTAAGTTCATGATCTCAAACAAGACTGGGTAAACTCACTGTGATCATACCCATGCATGTCTGTGTTAAAATYTGAAACAAAGATTCAGGTCAAGATYWAAACTTGAGACAAAGATCAATGTTTATCTTGCCTTGAACTCTTCCATCCAGGTCTTTGTCACAGCACTSAGACCTGCACCATCTGCTCCTGAGCAGCACCCCTGTGCTCACAGCCCGCTCTGCTCTGGCACTCTGCCTTATACCCCATCTCTCACTCCTAAAGCTGATGAAACCCTGGAGATAAGGACATGGTTCACAAGTCACACAGTGCACACTAGATCCTTTTCAGAGAATTCACCCATTAAAATCTCACCTTTCCCTTAGTCTGCTCTTCCAAGAGAAAAGGACACAATCTCCTGGATTGTTGAATGTAGGACTGAAACTAAGACAAAAACAGTTTCATAAAAATGTAAAGGAACAGCATTCTTTAAGGTGCAGCAAGTGTCAAAAGTCTCTCTTGAATAGCCACTGTTTTTCCTTCTCATAATGCTCATATTTTCTGGGCATACAACTATGGCCAGCCACCTCCTTCTTTATCTCTTCCTGGGGGCATATTCCCTGTGTATTCCATTGCTTTTCCTAGGGGAGRTCTGCCATAACAAGAGCAATTGCTCCAAGTTCCTGAAAAATGAAACTTGCTCAGACTTACTTCTCCCATTTTGAGGACATCCCCCTGACTGTGTGAGAATGAGTCACTGTTGCATGGTAAAGGCATTTTGTGCTACCTGGATGTACTTTTTCTACAGCCCTCTCTCATCTGAAGCATCTCTGTTGTAAATAGTTTAGGAGCTGATACAGCAGAACTGAAAAGTATTTCTGTAGGAATTTAGTGCCCATTTATCATGGCTGACCTTCCCAGGATGGAACAGCAGTGCTTGCTGTTGCCTTTACTTTCTTTCAGATTCAATGCATTTTAATAATCCTGTAGTCAGCAGACTTCTAAAATATCAAAGTATACAAACACATTTCARAAAACCCCCAAACAAACCTTTGGATAGGGTGGTAATAACAGAGGGGTCAGGGATTTATAGAAATAGAGATATTTCAGAACAGCCTTGTAAAATTATGGAAGAAGTGATTTTTTTAACTCTGAATGCTGGAAGAAAATGCRTGGGAATTTTAGCGAAATGGTCCCTCTATCCCTGCTTTAAAATTTATTCAAGGTATAATTTTAATTGAGAAGTCTTATTAAAGCTGAAGATACTTCAAATTCCGTAGTGTTTTACTTGCTCCTGCTTATGCCATAATCTTTGCTGAGAAATGAGCCATCTTCCTCATCTGCCACAAACAGAGTATATGGGCAATTAGGTAAAGCTGGAGTGGCCTCCATAACTTCAAAAAGGGCTCACTTTTCTTTCATGTTGACAATCAATACTTTAGCTACATTGCTGCCTTGTGATTTTTTTTAGCTGTTTTATCACCCTGCATGCACACTTCTCTCTCATTTTTATTCATGCAGCTCTGCATCTTTGTGAGTAGTTATGTCAACAAGTTGTGGATTCTGGATAATGGGTTTTGGCATCCCAATATTTTTTTTTTGTTTCTAAACATATTCAAAATATAAAGCATGTAAATGACTAAGATCACTGTCTTGAGATTCTATGCATTATTTTTTAAATGTGCTTTCCACTGTCTGTGAGGCTCCTAGGTCTTCTATATTAACAGAAGGGTGTGATTTACATATGAGTTCTTTCTCTACCATGGGRAGGGCAGTTTGAGTTTCTCATATTGCTGGACAAAAGCAGATGTTTCCTGAACTCCTGGTAGCATGATCACAGTACATGTATCAAACTTCCCCTTTATGTGCACGTGGGAAGAAGACCAAGTGTCCTGTTACTTTTTTTTGTTTTTTTAAGTCAAAGAAGATGATATTTTTCTCATAGTTGAAACTAAAAGAAGAGGAAAATATTTGTTGAAGCAGTTTGCATGAGGTCACTAGATGCTAGGAGATAGTTTTTGGGTCTTATGCATATAAGTAAATCCAGAATAAAGCACATGGAATCAAGAGAGATAAACACCTTTTACAGAGTTGCCYGGAGAAATATTTAACACCATTTTTAAAAGCTTTTTGCATTTTTCCCATTGATAAGAAGCTTCATGGGAAGAAAAGCACCTCAGGGATGCAACGATTCTGTTATTTGACTAACTGTGAGAGCCAAAAAGCCCCCTACAAACATACTGCTAGCTTTTTCTCAGCAATTACTTTCTCTGTAGGAAAAAGATTCAATCTGCCACCTGAATTTGCATTTTTTTTTTAACTCTGGTAACTTCTTGCTGCAAAATATGAGTATGGCCCTGTGATTTACAGACATAATTTCATCCATCAACAGTAGGGCTAGAGCTAAGGAATGGTTGCTTTCCTCCATTCAGATTAATGGTGTTGTCTTGTGACTTGTTTTTACACCACTTTAATAAAAACTTCAGTACAGATCCAGATGTATTTACATTATTAGGAAAAAAACCACACAAATTACACCCAAAWGAATTATATAATCCATTTATATGGACCCACTCATTGTCTGGGTGTATGTGAGGATAAATATATGTCATTAAGCCATGCCAAGTCAGTTTTTTATGTCAGATAAATTATTTGAAGAACTGTTAAAATTTTAATTTCATTTATGTTTCCTGTAAAACAAATTYCATTTTTAAAATAAAGGACTTTGAAACACACCTTCTTATTTTTTTATTGATTTCACACCCCCTTTATCCTATTCCTTGATTTTTCTGCAGCAAACTGTAAAAAGGAAACAAGGAGTTAAAGAATAAAAAAAAAGAACTGATACATCCCAAATAGTTTTCCCTTTAGAAACAMAMAAACAAACAAACCAGGTCATCTCTGGGTGTATTTTTTTCCTTTTTTYCCYCCTGTAAATTAGATTTTTTTTYYCCAGGACTCAYGCAAARCGCAAAATTTTCATAGCAAAATTYCATTGTCATATTAGGRGAGTTGAYTAGTTTGTTCTGGTTTGAAAAAGGCCAAACAAGGAATAAATTTGAAGATCATCCTGGCTGTACTAAATGCTTGYTTGGACATGGGCCATACATTCCTCTGCTGGAGCAGGGTTGTTTTGTTTACAACTTTACCTGCCTAATTGTTTGTGTTGAAATAATGTTGAAATAATTATTTAGTGCAGTGGTATTTGCAGGATTCACAGTGTTTCCTGCTTGTTTTTATCAGGGTGAATGCTGGCTTTGGATGTGAAGTAGCTTGGGAAATAAGTTCTGTGTCTTTCAAACCTGTATTTGTTCATATGTAGGGCAAATGTGAAGTATCTGATATGGATACAGTTCTGTTAGGTGCTTGAGTTGGAGAAGGCTTTGGGGARAACTATCTGCAGCCTCTCAATACTTAAACAGGGTTTAAAAGAAAGATGAAGACAATTTACTGGGATCTACAGCAAGAGGAAAAGAGGAAATTTTAAACTAAAGGAGTGCAGATTCAGACTAGACACTAGGAAGAATTTTTTTACTAAGGGAATGCCCAGAGAGTGGATGCCCTATTCCTGAAAACCTTCAAGGTCAAGTTGAATGATTTTTAGCACCCTGATGTAGCTGAATATGTCCCTGGGGATTTGGGCTAGATGACCTTTAAAGGACCCTTCCAACCCAAGGCATTTTATGATTCTAAGAAGTGATTCAAAACATACCTGYGTAACTTATCTTAGATGACTGTCACAGCAGTTCATGGGTTAATCTTGGACTATATATGAACCAGTAGTACAGGTGGATGTGATAATGTATTTTTCTCTTTTTCATGTAGCCCAGGTCAGATATGAGCAGTTGTTCTCCTTCACATTGGACAGTTCTCATGTCTGCCAGGTTTCACACACAGGAGGTGTGCYATGGTTGCCTTCAGGTTGTTTGTGACCCCTGTCGTGGGTCTGGCATCTCACCAATGGCTCACTCAAACACTGACAGGACTGGTGCTAGCAGTGACCCTAAAATGTCTGGTAGTGGTGGCTGGATTAATTTACAGGGTCTCACCTCTAAAAGAGATCATTCATGTTAGATTGCCACTTCTTTGACACATTGCAATCATGTATGCTGCTAAATCATCCTGTATAATTCTTGCAAAAAATTTGGCAATCAAGTCAATGTTAACAGTGGAAGAACACACCTGTAGTGAGTTTTTCCATCATATATTTATTTAACTTTGAAATAGAGGGCAAAAGTGTGCTCTGCAAAAGTATTTCTGAACAGAAGGATATTATATTCATCCAATATACTGGCAATTTTGTCATATGATGTCTTTCTTTTCTCACCAGACTTAAATCCAGCACATTTTCTCCACCAGGCAGTTCTTATGCATGACAGTAAAATACAAATCTCATTTGATSTCTGTTGCAAATCTGATCATTGTCTAAACTTGTCCATAATGCACCTCACCCAGCCATTACCAGTCCTGCATGTAAGTTGTCTCAGTCTAGGTCAGAAASAGGCAGACTTTTGGCTGGTGCTCACACAAAGAATCCCTCACATGCTGTGCCAAGCATTAGGTGATCATTCTCACAGTGTTTKTGTCCTGCTGCTTTATTGATRTGGAGACTTTTAGATTGTTTAAATRAGAATTACTGGTGGCTTTGGCTTCTGAATATGTCCTAATGAAATAAAAATAAATGCTCTGAGGAAAAGCCTTTCTTTCTACTCCTATTTCTGTCAAGGCTCCAATACACCAGAGGTTTGAAATAAAAAGAACTCTTTCTTTTGCTGCAGAGCTCTTCAGCTGACAGCTTGATGATGTGGTGGTAGCATTTCTAATTCCAGCCACTAAGTAAATTTCAGAGTTGGAAGAGTTAGTTCAATTTGCTAGTGGGGAATATCTATATAGATTGTTCAACGTTGGTTATAAGTGCATATCACAAGTGTTCCAGTGTGAAGATTCCTGTGAAGAACCAAGCCATAGTTATAGTCTTCAAGTTTGAATGTCTTTTTCACTGCCACTCTACTGGGATACAGGTATAAGATATGGAAAGAATAAATCATATGTTCATGTTTAGGCATCAAAAGCTTGAACAAAGCAGAAATTTTCTCTATGRTGCTGATATTCCAAGCCTATTCCCTAACAGTTGTATAATTAAAAATGCAAGTTGTTTAACAAGTACTCTAGGCAAAGGCTGTTTTAAAGCATCAGGGAAATTATTATGTGGKACTTATAGATAGTTTGCAAGTACACAGATGCCCCAAAACATATACACTATTCAAAAATGCACAGTAGGTACTGCAAGGTTGATTTTCCTTTTTTTTTTTTTTTTTTAAGAAAGAGAGATAGGCCTGAATTTAGAAGACTGCCTAAAAAAGCTGTAATATTTTATACAAAAGAATTAGGTGCTTTTTTCAAAGTTATTATATATATGATATGTTTTATATTAAAATTTTTTTTTTCTTGCATAATAGAATTGCCTGTGTAATTCTAATTTTAACTGCTTTTTCTTTATTTAAATTTCTAATTCAAGAAAACCCCACATATAAACCAAGACAACAAAGCCACCAGCACATGAAGAAGGACAATGAAGCTGTCAGTTAAGCTGGTAACACCTGAACACCCTGACCTTGCAGCTCTGTTCACAGTAGTTATCATTTATGACTATATCAGGTGTTTGAAAATTAGAGTTGTCAAAAGCACTTATGAGTTACCTCTCTATTTGCTCCTTGCATTCATTACTGTAAATGTTGTGGAAGGGCAAGCACTGACTACTTAAAAATTAATGTAGAACTGACTGTCTGACTTATKAAATATAAATGTGACAAAAGTCTTTGTGAAGCTTTATTTTTCTGTTGACATCATCACTTCTGTACAACCACACTTTATGATTCAGGTGTCTCAGTTCCCCTTTGTAAATCTAGTTAGAGGTGATGCAAAGCAGGGTTAACACTCTTCAACCTGACAGGTCTTTTGAATTGTTTCTAATCTTGCATTAATAGATACTTTAACAGATACAGAAAAGAACACAATTGTGTTTTGAAAAATACCAAGTTTCTTTTTGAAGACAAAMTTTACCAGGAGTACTATGCACAGGAAATGTCAGGGAGGATTTAGAATACAGCTTGGGTTATMTGTCTGGTAAATTCCTCAAGATGAAAAAAACTAAAGAAACACAAAACTTTTGTTCTGCAAACACTAAATATTTGTTTAATGCCAGCAAATATTCACTGATAACTTTTGAGTAAGCTGGGAAGGCTTCTTTATATATTTTATTTAGCCTAGGTTTGTTTTATTGGATTTTGGGTTTTATTGGGTGGGGGTTTTACTTTGTTTGAGGTATTTGTGGGTGTTTTAAGCTTTGGGGACTACTTACACTTTATATTCTTAACCAGGACTCAAGATTCATGTCTTAAAATTTCAAYACAAACTTGTCTTATCCCTACTACAAAAATTTCAGCTGGACAGTGACCTCCTTATGACCCATATGGTAACTTATTGTCCATCAAGCCCATCTGATTGTCTTGAAGGAGTTTTCTATTTCATACTTTTCTCTTGCATGTTGGACCCTTCTTCTCAGACTCTTAAGTGCTGTGAAACTATACTATCTCATTCTTTAAGTTAAAAAAAAATATGTTCTCTTGAAAGTAAGGGTCATTTGGCCTCCTAGTTCAAGAATATTCCAGTGAGACTGCTCTCAGCTCTTGCTGTTTGAATGGTAATGAAAGTGAAAGAATGGTATCTCATGGATGGAGACAGCTTCAGATTTCTTGAGCTGGTTTAATGAAGACCTGCTTGTCTTGCAAACAGTAACAGGCATTGGAATGGCTGACATAGTGATGGAAACTGACAGCCAGTTAATGAAAATAGCCCAGAATTTAAAAACCAAATTGTATTTTGATTTCACCCCCCCAAAAAAAAGAACAAAAAAACCCCAAAACAAACAAACAAACAAAATCCCAAAAAAAACCCCTGACCCTGCCTGAATATCTTATCACATAAATTTTTTTTTTTTTTTGCATTAGGTGATCAAAATGTTTAATAGTAAGCTTTATTTTATGGGATTCAGAGTAGGCTTTTCATCTWTCAAAATGACTGCTTCCTTAAATTGCAAACTCACTTCTGACAATGGAATGACTTAATTTGATGTTAATATGGAAAATCTTTATTTCATTGTATCTGCTGTCCTGGCTTGCAAGGAGAGTGTTTTTGTATGTTAACTTAGCAGTCAAAAGAATAAAACGCTCCTTTGAAGTCCAGCTAACAAAGRTGACAGAAGGCAAAAGGATGGAGGTACAAGGCTGAATCTCTCATCTTAGTAAGGATGGCATAAATAGGGTAGGCAACTTCTATTTCACTTTCTAAGAAATAACACATGTTATGGCTTTCAAAATGCATATGTTCTACATTGCCATTTGTTGAGAATAACCACATATTTTAGGCAAAAGGGAGTAATCAGTACTTAAATACTTTGGGGGCAGCACCATATTGTACATAAAATGTTCTTACTTTACTAGAAGTATGCTTTTAATGAAAAATAGTTTRATGTGGCAATAAAGGTTTTCAGCTACACATGTATATTGTAAAAGCTTTCTAGCTAACAAGTAATTATAGACATGGGGACATGTAGGTACTTYATGCATCAGGAATCTTTCAATAGAATTCATGAATTCTGATAGCTGAGCTGCTGATGGTCCCCAGTTCCTGAAAAAGTTTATTGGTACAGATTTTCTTCTCTGCTGCTGTCTCATGACACTGCATCTGGAGAGGTGCATTCAGCTCTGGAGGACCTTGACTCGCTGGGGCAAGGCCAGAGGAGGGCCATGAATATGATCAGAGACATGGTGTGAGAGACCAGAGTATCTCTCTGGGTCTCCTGGATGGGCAGCAGCCAGGACAGGGGGGATGGGATGCCACGGCCTGCTTGAAAGATAGCAGTGGCTTTGATCTGACACCTTGGAGAAAGCTACCAAAGCTGTCTGAGGATTTGGATGACATGAGGGTTTGATTGGTGTGTTTTTTATTATATCACTGGGTGTGGAGATATTAGTTTTAGATTTTTCTGTATACTTATTATTAGGCAAATATGGAGGCAGATCAATGTAATAGAGTCACATTTTCCTGTTTTTCTCTTCCTCTTCCTCTTTGCAAAGGGTGATGGTTTTTTTAGGATTGGGTAAAGGTGTGATTTCACTGTGTGACTTGGATTTTAGTTATTGGATTTTAGAGGAAGACAATGTTAACATAGTTTAGAATATAAAAACCCAGTTGCTGTTCAGAGGTGGGGAGAATTCACTTTTCCAGCTGCTTGTGAACACCACGCTGGTCTGACTGAACTTAGAGATAAGGCTTCTAAAATAAACATCTTCAAACCGCAACCTGAAGGCTCTCTGATTCCTTCTTCCAAGCATGGGCAGTGAGAAAACAGCCGCTCAACACAGTCTGGGGTTATCTCAGAAGAGATATCCTGGCAACATGGAGCACCTCACCTATAGGGATAGGCTGAGAGAGCTGGGGTTGCTCAGTCTGGAGAAGGGAAGCCTCTGGGGAGACTTTATAGAACCTTCTAGTATATAAAGGGGCTATGAAAGAGGTGGAGAGGGCTTCTGACTTGCCCTCTTGAAGAGGGAATATCTAAACTGAAAGAGGGTAGTGTTACCTTAGATATTAGAAGAAATTCTTTAGAGTGAGGGTGGTGAGGCACTGGACATGTTGAACAGGGAAGTTGGAATGCCCCATCCCTGGAGGCACTCAAGGTCAGGTTGSATGGGTATCCTCTGAGCAACCTGGTCTAATGGAAAATGACCCTGTCCATGGCAGAGGGGTTGGAACAAGATGATCTTTAACGTCCCTACCAACTCAAAGCATTCTATGATTCTAAGATTTAAAGTGATGCTAATTCTTTGACCTAAGAGCCCTTAGATSTGACAAACATACAATGACTTAAACAAGAAAGAAATGTAAAAAATCCCTTAGCCTTCACCTTTTAAAGTTGTGATTAAATGTCTCAAAGCTTCTTTCATCATACCATTGAAGTAGGTCAAAGACACATATGACTGCAAATAAAATTTCAAATTCTCACTTGGAATAACTGAATAATGTGTATTAAAGGCCTGAAGTCTCTGAGAGATTGCACAGYAAAAATAAATTTAGACAACCTAAAGATATGTGTTGTGGAATGTATAACCTTCTAGGATAATCAGAGACAGACTTTAAATGCAGAGAGCTCTTTGCACAAATTGACCAAAATTCAGGTCTTGAAATTTTAGGTCATGCATTAGAAATGTGACTTTATTTATCACTTTTGTGTCAAAAGKGAGTGCCTTCTCAAGTSAGTAAAAATTGTGATGCTCTTGCTTTATAGCATATATTTGAATAATTTACAAGAGCAATATATGTTCTTTCTTTYTTTTATTACTTTAATCTCAAAGTATCTACTAAAAAGTAGTAACCATGGCACTGCTTTTATGACTGGTAATGAGTGTTTGGAGAATGGTTTGGAGAAATGATATAGARGCAACATTGTATTTGAACTCTCTTAAATTTGAACAATTTCCTGTAATTAGCAGGATTACTAGTTGCATGRAGGATTGGAGCAACCTCAAAGTTAGCTTTCTATTTTCTCTTTTCCTGTAAAAATTGAATTTCCATGCTGCTCTAGTGATTGAAAACCGTGCTGTGTTTATGGGTTATCAGAGTTCACTCTGCCTGTGTTTGAGAAGCATCTCTTGAGATTTGCACTTCAAGTAGCAGCCAAGTAAGAATAGAAAACACCAACCTTGTGAAAAAGGCAGAAAGYGAGTGGAGAAGCGAAAGATACATCCCATTAATAAGATGGGCCATTTCTTCATTAATGATTCATCTGAACTCTCTCCCTAGTTCTGCAGCCTGCTAATATCTAAAAACTTATTCACCATATTGATGTTCAAGAACTGAGGATGAATTTGAATTCCATTCCTTTTGATTAACTCCAACTTTACAGGAACAAAGTGAAGGACGTTTTAAAACCACAGTATGATCCTATCTTTCACTCTTTTTTTAGGATTTAAAAAAAAATCATAAATTTGTAATTTTATTGGACTTGGCACTAAATGCTGTCCTTCAAAGATTAGCTGAAATGGTGGAAAGGAGACCTTTRTTCAAGCTGTGGCCATGAACTGTCAGATAAGCAAGCTTAATAGTTACTGGTTTAATCCAAAATGGTTGACAGAAAAATGACAATCTTTTTTCTAAATAGTATTTGGGGGATAAYGTAATGATTGGCTCTCCCCAAATGCATTTTGGGCATATGAACAGCCCACAAGCCCTACAGCTTTTACATATCTGTCTCTTTATTTCATTRTTGTCATTAATTTTAATCCTGACTGCCATTACAGGCAGACTAAAAAGTATTCCAGTGTCTCAGTGTTCTGTTCTATTTTGTATGCAGCTAAGTTCAGAGGTGAAGATGAATTTGTTGTGATGAGCAGCAGGTGCTCTGTGTGGGTGTCCCTACTTGAAAGACGCCTGATGAGACTCTATGTCATGTTCTTAATATTTTCCTGATTAGAATGGACCTGTTTTATAGGTGATGTTTCTGAAAAACAGCATTTCAAAGTCACTTGCTTGTACAGATGGTGCCACAGTAGCATATGTATAGCTGTATTTGAGCACCTGTGAAAGGCAGAGATTTTATGAAATGAAGAAGAGAAATTTCTGGGAGACAACAAGATTTCATTACCAGAGTGTAGAATTTCTGTCAGGTGCAGCTGTTTCTTGTTTTTCTATTCTTTCCATCAGCCTATTGTTCTCCATTTTAAGACACATTAAGTACAAGTGCATTACATACTAAGAAACATCACAACTGCTTCCCCCTTTTTCCAGCATTTACTTATGATGAGATGAGAACAACAGTTTCTCATTCTTGTCAATAAATCTGAAGTTTTACAGGATATGAGAAATCCCATCAGATGCCCTAAAGAAACTRGAGGATTTGAGCACTCTAAGCCTTTAATTCACTATTAGTATCTAAGGGTTTTTCTGCAATCAGCATTTTAATTCACAAAGAATGCATTAAAAACCCCTTAATTATAACCCCTAATTATTCTCTCTGCCCTCTTTAAGCACATACCTAATATTTATTTGCAACACTTTTATCTCATTTTCCTTGTTTTCAATGTATACATATAAATAGAAACAAAAACAAGGCTAAATTCTTGTTTATAAAATGGTACGTTTTTAAGAAAGAACTTCTCCCTTTTGTAAAACTTGCTTTAACTCTTAGTGTAGCCACGTTKTGCTTGGTTGATTATTTTGTCCTAATAAATCTGGATAAATTGCTGTTTCTGTCCTCATACTGTCCTGAATAAGTGATGACTAAGAATTAAACAACCTCATTTAATGGTCAGCAAGGGATTGCACCACAGTGCATGTCCCCAGGGTGTGTTAGTTATGATAATAGGTCCCTTGACATCCTCATTCCCTTTGCATCCTCATTACCTTAGCATTCTCAGCACATGCTCCTAATCGCCGTGGTTTATTTGCAAGGTCAGCTGGAGGTGAATGACCTTGAGGCCAGCAAAAAGCAGGACTGGGAGACCTGTCTTGGGTGATGATAGAATCACAGAATCATAGAATATCCTGAGCTGAAAGAGACCCACAARGACCATCAAAGCCCAGCTCCTGGCCCTGCASAGGTWAGCCTCAAGGGTCTGCCATCATTCACTAGATGAAYAGTGCTGATCCCTTGACCACCCGAATGAGCTCTGAATAGGAAAACACTCAGCAATACGTGGCTTTCCCCCACTTTTCCAATTTAAGTTTCCAATGTGAGGGGATGGGCAAGGTTGTGTTAAGGTTTGGAATAATCTTGTAGTTAAAAGGCTTTATATGACACTGTGCAGGGCATTGTATACAAAGATTTCTGATATATGTTTTCAGGTGAAGGTTCATATTAAAATAAAAGGCCTCTTGTACATCTTGTAACTTGTGCATCCTTGAAAATACTTGGAATTTGGGGCAAGTGCTCTACTCTGAGCATTTTCTTCTGACAGGATTACTTCTATCCTCACAACAAAGAAACTGTCCTTCTGAATACTGTGTCATGTCTGAATACTGTGATGTTAGTTTGCCATGGAAGAGTTACTTGTGTTTGTGCACGAGTTGTTTTTTTTTTTCTGAAGAATTAGAAGTGATAGAGATCTCAGTCAAGAAAATATCACTTGTTGTATCCAAAGTTCACATGAATCCTATTAAGAAAAATTTCCAAAATGGCTGTCACTTTAACACTTTACATGGAATGAATATTGACAGAGAAACATAGAACAGGCATAATGAAACAATGTAGTTGCATGCAGTGGTGGAGGTGAGAGKGGAAAATAGTCTGGAGCTGATGTTATGTCCACATTTTTTCTATTTGCCCATTAATGATACAGGAGGAAGCACAAAAATTTTTATAGTAGAGGCAGGAACATTGCAACTGGAGTTWTGCATAATTCTAACTGAAAAGAGGAAATATAATGCTGTTTAGATATGAAAAAGAGCGGGACAACATAGCTGGAAAAGATAATCTGAATGACAGGGTTTTGGTCAGATGGATTTACTTGAAAATTAGAAATGTAAATATCTGGGGTTTTAGAACTGGCTAAAATATGGTTGTATGTATWAAATTTAATAAGGCAGAGGGAAACTGTAAGCATGGGTTGCAGGGAARGAAATAAGGTGACTGATTTTAAATAACACCTCACAAATGAGTGTCCATTTTGCACTGCTTCAGTGAAAACATGCCTAAGGTATTCTGTGATCTCTTCATTCTAGAAAATGACAAATGTAAATGTTGTTACTAAAAATGATTAAGCATCTGTGAGAAATATGTTMATGAAAAAAAAAATACCTTAAGCATATATAGAGGGGGAAATCTCAGTTGTGTGGCTGAAAACTCACAGTCAGTTCTTATCCTTGATTTTCTGGAGTTAATCCATAAACAGGCTGCAGTTTCAGAGATTGCCCATCCATGTTGTCCAGCATTCTTCCTTGCTACAGACCTCCTCCTCCCTGTTTTCCCCCCAGCAGTGCTGTCTGTATAGCAGTGCTGTGTTCTGTGTGGGGTGAGCCAGGATCTGCAGGTCTTGACAAATGCCTGTCAAGAGTTATGCTGTGTTGGATAACACCTGCTCTCCAAAATGTTGTTGTCTCTTAACTGGGAAGTTTCTYACAGCTCACGTTTATTCACAACATGCTAAATAAGAAATAGAGATAAAAAAATAGGAAATATCAGTATGTCACTGAGTAAAGCCCTGGTGTCCTTCTAAGTTGACCAGTGACTGCAATCCAGTTTCCTTCCTTCTAAAAAGATGTGGTAAAACTGGAGAAGGTGACAAGAACAGGCAGCAGCAGCCACAACTCAGAGTATGGAGTGACAGCACAGAAATGAAAAAAGATAATATGAGGTTTTTCACTTGTAGAAAAGAGACAGATGAGGAGATTTATGATAGATACTAAGAAAACTTCCTAGTCAGACCATTCAGAAGACTCTGGCAGTTACACTCYCAATACCAGAGGCTTCCCCTTCTGGGACCTCCTTCACAGCAGCTCCAGTGAGCCGACAGGTGCCTGGCTTGATTCCCCACACTCACATGCAGCCGGACCAGGTTTCTTTACAGTTTTGACCTTGGGTTTCCTATGGCAAAATCACAGATGTCTCATTCCATGAAGACATTTATTCTTGGTGCGGGAACACAGAAAGAACTTGAGCTGATATCTTCCAGGCTTTTRTCCCCTCATAATCTAAGTGTGAGCAAGGTTCACAAGTCTTGCTCTTCCTCCTGTGTCCTCCACTCCACTCTGATCCTCCTCGAGGCTGAGCAAGATCTAGGGAAAAAATATTATGTGATTCTTTGTTCTTAAACTGTTTTCTGGACACTTATTGGTCTCAGAAACAAAATGCAACRTTGAAAGAGCTCCTGGCCTGACCAATAAGGTCATTCTTACAGGATTAATGCCATGGTCTGGTAGAGTTTTTCCAAGATTATGGTGCATCCTCTGCTTTTTTTAATTAGAAAACAGAGACCAATGCATAATTTTACTGATATCATGCAGCCACATTAAATTTTGTCTTGAGTTTTTAAGGTAATACAATAGCTCCCTCTTACTTTTCTCAAACTGCTTTTAACTAGTCACACAGTATACTTTGTTCAGGAGATGTCTGTATTCAATGTGGGGTGAGTATATACTCCACTGTATTAAATTTATAAAAGGTTTTGGGATTCTCTGAGATGAAATGAGCTATATAAATGCAAGCTGGTATTATGTTTGCRAAATCTGTGTGACTGAGAAGATCAATCTTCCAGAAAAATGTCAGCAGATACAACCAGTTTATTATTTCTGAAGGCTGAGAATAAGAAAGTGATAGAAAATAAAATCAGCAGACTGGGTAAAAGYGATTTGTTTTGGTTTCTTTTCCTTCAAGAAAAAAACAATGGATTCTAGAAAATATCAGTAACACTTTAGACTTGGCCTTTTGTAGTTCATATAGCCAATCATGCTTATGTATCACAGCCTCCGTCTTTCCTATGTGAAAAATTATGGTAGCTAATAATGCACACAGATATGAGACATAGTGAAATGTGAGTAAATATATGAGTAAATAATTTAAAGCATTGCTTTCATGTTACTTTAGTGGAAATCTGTCCTAGTGCTAATGTGTTATAAATTGTTTTTATGCATAGGATAGTTTCTTCCCATATTTTTCACAAAGACACATTTTAGACATTCAGCATGAGATACTYTTTATCACAGTCTTGGACACTGAAATTCAAAGAGGTGATAAAACCAAACTCAAGAAGACTACAAATGATAAAACAGCAGGAGGAGACAAGGTCCTATCTTACAACCTCTGAGTTGCCGTGCCTGTARTTTCTTTTAGCACTGGATATCTACCCAGTCTCTTTAAGGAAGGAAAAAAAAAGTGCCTTCTCTTGAGGTACTTGTGCAACTGGCAGTGGCTGGCAGGTTCAATAGCTGCTTGTCTGCAACAGATCCTTRTGCCTGTCACTGCCATCCTGGACACTTCAGAGACAAAAACTGGTTGTATCTCATTTGTCTCTTAAGTGAATGTGATCTGTGAAAAGCCATGTTTAAGCTGTCTGGTCAAAGACTTGAGAAAATGTGGCAGAAGAAAGCTGAAAAAAAAAATGCAAGCAATTCACTGTCATATTCAAAGGTGCTCTGTCTCAGCTGTCTCCACTTCAGAAGAAACAGAAATTAAGGTCTGATGTTTTCTATCACAAGTAGTCATATAGGAAGTGATGTACTGTATAGGCACAATTATTGCAGCTTTTAAGCACCCAKCAGGTTGTGAAGCCATGACTGGCTCAAAAGAAGGAATGCAATGAATGATGCATGTGGGCCAGSAACCTGCAGGGCCCTGGATCACCTATAACCTAGTTAATAGTTTATTCTGCTCTTTGCAAAGTTGAAAGAATTTTCATTTTAACAGTCATCAGTGAAGTAGACATTAAAATCTATTTGGAAGCAAAACTGAAACCAGCTCACTGTTCCACTGCCAGCTATTTGTAAAAAGTCCCTRTTTTGGAAAGAATTTCAAATGTAAGTTCAAAGATTGTTTTTGCTGCAAAGAAAGCACAGCCTTCCTTTTAAGCTCTTTTCCATTAGATATTTGACAACAATTATTCTTAAGKACAAAAGACCTTCATCCAACTGAGWAACAGCAAAAGTAGGCTCTTCCTTTTAAATTCCTCCACACTAATTTGCATGGAAATGTTAATTGTTTATTAAGGAACCGTAGGCTGAAAATGAATTTCTCAGAGTGGCTGGTRGAAAGAAACAAATACCACAAAAACAGCTTCTGTGGAAATTGGGATAGTCTGAAAACAACCTCATAATATTCTCAAAGAAGTCAAAGAAGTCATGCAAGGTTTAATTACCTGAAATGAGATGTACCAGAAGTCTTTATTGATTTCAGATAAAGCTTTAGGTGCTTGACACCCTGCAAATCAACTCCTTGGTAGAAATTTTCCATTAAAATCTTACTGCATACAAATTACAGTTTGTGCAAAGCTTCAATTACATGGAATTTTTTTAAAAGCTCATAAAGGAAAAAAATACCTTAGATGCTACATTTTTCAAATTATGTGCTTTCAGCTTGCTGCCAGGTTTTCTTATTAGATAGGCTCAGCGAAAAAAAACAGATTGTTTTGTTTCACTTGGGTCCACAAKTCAGAAAGGATATTCTCCTCTCAAAGGATTTGGCAAAGGGAGCTTAAGATCCTGGCTCCAAAACCTAAAAGTCGCAAATATACCTAAAAGTCCCAAATATACCTGAAAGGGGAGGCCATCAATGCTCAGTCTGGAAGCATGTTATTGCACATTTTGTCTACTTTTTAGACTGGCTGGTGCTTCTCAGCTAACCCAAGACCCAGCAGGTACAAAGACCTCTGCATGTTTTCCATTTCTCTGTCAAAGCAGCCACCAGCTGCAAAACTTCTCCACTGTTGCTAAGGGAGCAAACAAGAAGGTGACCCTCAAAATCCCCCGGCTCAGGTGTGGTAGAAATCCTCAGGATACATTGTGCTTTTCAGGAGAAGAATCTAAGCTATCATCTTGTGGAAGAGTTTTTGTTGAAACAACTCTGATTCCATTTTTTTTCTTGTGATTCTGTGTGCAAGATCCCAAACCCCTTTCTGTGATTGAGAACTCTTATTGATCAGGAGATAATAAAAATACAGAAGCTCAAAGCAATTGATGCATTTTTGGTATGCTATTTTGTTGCTGTTGCCAACTCCAGGGCCCCATCCTAAAGTTATCTGAACCATCAGAATTTTAGTCCTCCATTCTATTGCTTGAGAAGGGTCAGTAGATTTTGCCTTTTTTACTTCTATTAAGCTTGCATGGAAACTTGAAATGCAAACTGAAGGCTTTTCAAATCACATTTGCCAGTGGGTATTTACTTTGTCATCAAGACTATTTCTGGCATTTTGTGATTAATAACTGAACAATCTTTACCCATTGTGCTCAGTTTGCATGTGTCAGTCCCATGGTTATTCCTTCAGGCTTTAACTTAAGATATTACAGTATTAGTCAATTTATTTTTCTTTTTCTTTTTTTTTTCTTTTTTATTTTTTTTTTAATTGTTGTTGTCGTTATTTTTAAGAAGGAAAACACAGGG